>JAYDYQ010000288.1:0-33451 GCA_034814905.1 Penstemon davidsonii
ATCGAACTTCAGTCCGATTCGAACCGAATGCTCACCCCTAAAAAAATAGATAAATTTCATGTTTACAATGCATACAAGATATTTCAATCGATAGTTTGAGACTAAATTCAAAGCCAATAGATCTTTGATTACGGGTTAATGTGAATTCCCCCCCCCCCCCCCCACCCCAATATTATCACAATATTCAATTTTTTTTCCTTGTAATTTGAAAAAGAATAATTTATCCCCCTGTAATTTAAAAAATGATTCACAATATCTCCCTATAAATTTTAATCCTTCAGAAAAAAAATGAATTGACAATAATACCCCTTTTAAGCCTTAAAAAAAATTGAATTGAAAAAAAATGTGGCAATTTACCTCCATGTGTTATTATAAATGTGGCAATTACCTCCATGTGTTATTATAAATGTGGCATTTTACCCCCTTGTAATTTTATGTGGACCATTTTACCCCTCAAAAGGGTAATTTCATCTTTTTACACAATGCATTTCACGCCCACTTTCATATTTGAGCGAGTGAGATATATTCTCCAACTCAGGGAGGTAAATTGCTCCTTTAAAAATCACAAAGAAATAAATTGCTCTTTTTCAAATCACATAATTGAATATTATGATAATCACACGGAGTAAATTGCCATTAGCCCTTTGATTATGTATGAAATAATATAAAACACTTTATATTTGGGGTTCATAAGTGCCAAGATTTAGCCGAAACAGAACAATAACAATTTTCAGGTTCAAAAAGTGGAGAGAGAAATTTGGGTCAAAGAGTATGAGAAAAATAAGAAGTTCGGGGAAGCAGTTTAGTTGCGTATTACCATAAGTTTAGGATTTGTTCCAAATAGAGATATGTTCAAAATTAAGATATATTATGTCCATTAATATTTGTGCTTGAGATATAAGCTTTGTAATTAATAATCGACTTATAATATCATCATGTGCACGCGATCTACTCTATATATACTACCTATGATCCTCTCATATTCAGAAAATTCAATTATTTATGTTAATATACTTTTTCCAATTTACCTTGTATTCCTTTCTTTACAATCGTCAATACGAAAATTACATTCCATTACATCAAAATATTTGAACAAATTCTTGATATAATGGGATGTAGGCTTTGTATTGTCGCTTGTATTGAATAAGATCATAAACCTTATCGTTTAAAGCTAGAATTACAATTTTCAGAATCAAATGAAGAAAGAGATCGACATAGTACAAATCCAAATTCCAATAGTATTATTTTGGGTAAGTGTTTTAATATATATATATGTTGTGCTTGAGATATAAGCTTTAGAAATTAATAATCGATATATATATATATCATCTTTGAGATTTTTTTTTTCTTTTTTTGATAAATAACCATCTTTGAGATATACACATGTGCACCGGATTCATTCTATATATATTACCCGTGAGTCCGTGACCCTCTCATATTCACGAAATTCAATATTTTTTACAAAATACATCTTCAACTCATCTTGTATATATTCTCTTCATCATTATTACTTTGAAGATTGTTAATTGAAGTTACGTTGTTCTTCTATTGTTTCTCTTATCCAATCCGATCAAAATTAGAGTATACAGGTGTATGTAGATGGGTTTTGGCCCGATCTCGCGGGTTTCGCGAGACCAAGCCAAAACCTTTTCAAATGAGTTTTCGTCAAACCCATAAAACCATTAAAAACTATTCCGATTCTCACAATCAAACTCTTCAAACCTATAAAATATTTATTTGACATCTACTACCAATTTTTTCCCCAAATTTCACTAAAAAAGACATTGATTTGACACCTACCACCTACTTTTTCCCCTAAACCCCAACATTCAAATCCAATTTAAGTGGGGTTTCAACATATTCAAACAACAAAAACCCAACAACCAAAACCCATCCAAACGAGGTCTCAAAGGTTTCATCGAAACCACCTAAACCATTTTTTTTAAATTGAGACCCGCGAAACCGAGACAAAACCCATCCAAATAGACCTTACATTCTTTTACCATCATCAATACGAAAATTCCATGGCACTACATCAAAATCATTGAACAAATTCTTATATAATGTTGTAGGTTTTTCGCATTGTCGATAACGAAAGAAGAGAGTATTCTGATTTTACTTGTATTGAATAAGATCAGAAGCCTCACAATTTGAAGCAAGAAATCAACATGGTACTTAGATCGACGAATTTCACTGATAATTCTTTCGAATATTTTTTTGAATTTGGTTTGGCAGGATTAATTAATGTGTTGTTTGGTGGATCAGAATTTTTCCGCATCATTTTCTTTTCTGTCAATAATCTTTATTCTCTAAATTTATGTGCAATAGTGTTTTTTATTTTCTTTAGGTGACTTGTTGGAACTCATATTATTTTTCTTAATTTAATAATTTTTCACAATTTCTACCTAATTATAGATTAAGGATAGATTGAGGATATCCCCCTTAGGTAAGATTCAACTGAAAATTAGTTAAATTGGTAAAAACGGATAAATCGATAAAAAAGGCGAAAATGAGTTAAAAAAAGTGTAAATATATTTTAAATTGATGAAATTATTGAAAAAAAATAGATAAAATCGATAAAAAAAAAGGTTAAATCGATATAAAAAAGGGTATTAATCAATGAAAATTGGTTAAACCGGGTTAAAATGGTGAAAAATAGTTAAATCGGTTAAAAACGGTTTAAATCGATGAAATTAGAGAAAAAATTAAATGGAATCAGGGAAATAAAATGGTTAAATCGATCCAAAACATTTTAAATCAATGAAAATTGGTGAAAAAACGTGTTAAATTGATAAAAAAAGAAACGATTTAAATCGATGAAAATTGATGAAAAACGAGTTAAATCGGTCAAGAACGGTTGAAATTACTGAAAAATGGATAAAATCAGTGAAAACACGAGTTGAGTTGATAAAAAATGGTATGTATTGATGAAAAAACAAGTTGAATCGGTAAAAAAAATAGTTAGATCGATCAAATTTAAAAAATTATTACATTTACCCCTATTAATATAAAATCTTACAACTAGATAAGTGTAGTTTTGTCCATAAATATTTTATATCTATTTTAATAAATCAAAAAAATAATTCTCGAGGGACAAAATTGGAAATTTAGGGAATATTCTCCTCAAAAGTCAAAGATAATGAGGGAGTTAATTGTAAAATAATGATAAATTTGAGCGAAATTTTTGTAATATTGAATACGTGAAGATTTTTTTTGTAATTGAGTCTTATCTATGGGAATAATTGCAAATTTACCCTAAGATTTATGATGGATTTGTGACGGTTGTTTTGTCATGGGACTAATTTCTAGTGCGCCGCCGCCGATCTCTACCCATATACTCCAGTGGCAGACCAATTAAGCTCTTATTTTCGTTTCCGGAGCTATTTGCCACTTCATTATGTTGTTTGCTTGATTTTAAATGAAATTAATTATTAATTATGTTGTTTTTTCCTAACAATCTATTGTATACAAATGTTGAGCATATAGGTATAGGTAGTATGTATGACATTCAATCCAAGATTTTAGCAGCTATATGTGTGAAAACTCAATTTTCAATTTAATTTTCTATGTAGAAATTACTTTGTGTCTTTTTCCATTACATACTCCTTATAGGTGATTTTACGAACTCATCATGATGAGACAAAAATTAGGGCTGAGCATGATTTGGGAAACAGCCCCAACCGAACCGGACCGAATTTTTTGGTTCAGATCGATTACCGAACTGAAAACTCAATCCGGTAATAAGTTCTCGTCCCAATGATAACTTTCATAGTTTGACTCGAGTTTGATTTCAAAAATTAAACACTTATATTTATAATAGTGTTAAGCTGTTCATATTCAAATTATGTTTCAATTTGATTAAAACTCTTCTAAATTTAGTATATTTAAATAAAATCTTAAACTACGTAACAAATAAAATAAAATTAGTAGACTTAATTAATCCCTAGCCAAATCATTGGTAATTCCTTAATTAAAATGAACTCTGGATAAAAGCAAGTAGCATAACACGTTTTACACATACGATTTACAATTGACATATTTTATGAAATTATATACACGCACAAGTAATACATCCATACTAAAGTCTAGAGATAATTGCATTCATCTTACCCGAGAGTTAGATGAAATTAATTAGAAAAAATTCTTTTAGTTTTCAGACTACTTTGAGAAGATCACAATTAATGACAAACTTATAAATTATTGTATTTACCTCCTTTGTGTTTTATAGAAAAAATTCTTTTAGTTTTCAGACTACTAAGAAAAGAAGTGTTTTACTTTGTGTCATTTTCCTCGAATCGGGCAAGGATCTAGTATATTGAATAATTAACTTTCTCAGAAAAAACTCAATTCATCCGATCATAACGTACGGGATGCATAAAAGAAATTACAATGTTCCTAGCTAACAATCGAGTTGAAAAGGTAGAATCAATTCACTAATAATTAATTTGTTACTCAAAATTGTAAAAAAAAAAAAAAAAATGCATGAATTGTACATTTCTAGGTTTATTTATTTCATCTGGAAGGGTTTCTTGTCGATTATTTACTTCTATATAATTTATAATTATAAAAATAATATTTTGGCATGAGAGATTTGGTCAAATTAAATCCCTATATATATATGTTAATACTTATTATCGCCATGAGACAGTTCTTTCCCTCCACTCCAAGGAATTAAAAAGATTTCCAAAGGAAAATATGAATATCTCCATACTTAGGTGCAACTGCAATTAATGAATCAATAATTGTAATAATTAATGTAGCCGAAAATGTTACACCATTCAATTTGTACGATTACATCTGTTGCCGTCTTTTTTAATCAGTGAGTTCTTATATTACTTAGATGATAATAAATCAAACCTGACTTAAATTTAATTTAATTTTAATATATTAATCTGTGACTACTCTTTTTGAGGTTCTCGGAGAAGTTTAATATTCAACCCATTTTAAAAAAAATAATAATGTATATCTCATAAAAAGAGAGATATTTTTTGCTCTCATTAATTACGAACACCTCAATTTTTATTAGTTTTTATTAAATAAGGCTAGCGATAGCGAAAGTAAAACTTTACAGTGTAATTTTTGTCGACTCCCTAATTTACACGCTGCTGGTCAAATGAAATCTAAAGGTGTCTATATAAAGCAGTTTTGGTTTGTTTCAATTAGTTTTGATTTTAGAATATTGGTGTGGACGAATTTGATCAAGCCTTTGGAATTGATCAATTTGATTACCGAATCGAAATGACCAAGCCTCTGGAAATGATCAAGTAAAAATCGGTTTAATTTGAATTCGTGAATATTTGGACCAAATCGAACCGAACCGAATCGAATCAAATCGTTCGATTTTGTACTGAACCGGACCAAAAATTTCATTCCTGTAAACAGTCCACGAATTTCCAGAACCGAACTGATTAGGAATCGAACTTCAGTCCGATTCGGACCGAATGCTCACCCCTAAAAACAATAGATAAATTTCATGTTTACCATGCATACACGATATTTCAAGCGATAGTTTGAGACTAAATTCAAAGCCAATAGATCTTTGATTAAGGGTTAATGTGAATCCCCCCCCCCCCCCCTAATATTATCACAATGTTCAATTTTTCCCCTTGTAATTTGAAAAAGAATAATTTATCCCTCTGTAATTTGAAAAATGATTCACAATATCTCCCTATAAATTTTAATCCTTCAAGAAAAAATTGAATTGACAATAATACCTCCATGTGGCAATTTACCTCCATGTGTTATTATAAATGTGGCAATTACCTCCATGTGTTATTATAAATGTGGCATTATACCCCCTTGTAATTTTATGTGGACCATTTTACCCCTCAAAAGGGTAATTTCGTCTTTTTACACAATGCATTTCACGTCCACTTTCATATTTGAGCAAGTGAGATATACTCTCCAACTCAGAGGGGTAAATTGCTCCTTTAAAAAATCACAAAGAAATAAATTGCTCTTTTTCAAATCACATAATTGAATATTATGATAATCACACGGGGGTAAATTGCCATTAGCCCTTTGATTATGTATGAAATAATATAACTTCGTTGCTTTCTCATACTTGCTTATGAGAAACATATGTAAAACATTAAGGGCCTGTTTGTTTGGCGTTTCCCAAAAAAATTTCGTGTTTGGGAAATGCCAAACAAACATATTTTCTATTTTCTGAAATAAATTTTTTATATCTCAATTTTCTCAAACTACTTTCTCAAAAGCCAAACAAACAACAGTTTTATTATCTCTAAACAAAACTTATGCAAACTCTCCTCTGATTTGACATAAAATAATCTATCTCTTACACAATTTATCTCACATAACAAACCTGATTTGACATAAAGTCTTACACATCTTATACCTACAACCTAACTCTTCCAAAAAAAACCTACACCTACTTTATTTCTCAAACCACTCTCTCAAAACCCAAACAAACAACATTACGCAAATCAAGATTATTTCCCAAACCTCTACTACTCTCCCAAACTACTTTTCCAAACACCAAACAAACAGGCCCAAAATATTTGGGGGTCCATAAGTGCCAAGATTTAGCCGAAACAGAACAATAACAATTTTCAGGTTCAAAAAGTGGAGAGAGAAATTTGGGTCAAAGAGTATGAGAAAAATAAGAAGTTCGGGGAAGCAGTTTAGTTGCGGATTACCATAAGTTTAGGATTTGTTCCAAATAGAGATATGTTCAAATTTAAGATATATTATGTCCATTAATATTTGTGCTTGAGATATAAGCTTTGTAATTAATAATCGACTTATAATATCATCATGTGCACGCTATCTACTCTATATATACTACCTATGATCCTCTCATATTCAGAAAATTCAATTATTTATGTCAATATACTTTTTCCAATTTACCTTGTATTCCTTCCTTTACAATCGTCAATACGAAAATTACATTCCATTACATCAAAATCTTTGAACAAATTCTTGATATAATGGGATGTAGTCTTTGTATTGTCGCTTGTATTGAATAAGATCAGAAACCTTATCGTTTAAAGCTAGAATTACAATTTTCAGAATCAGAAGCAAGAGATCGACATGGTACAAATCCAAATTCCAATAGTATTATTTTGAGTAAGTATTTTAATATATGTATTATTTTGGTTTGGCATGATTGATTAAGTCGGATCAAATTTTTCGACTTCATTTTGTTTTTCTTCCTAGAATCTCCTATATATAACTTCAATTTGTATCAGGTAGTTTTATTTATTTTCTGAAGTTTACCAAAATTCTTCAACTAAAAAGTAGGCCTATCAAATCGTCAACAAAAGAGAGTCTTGCATAATAAGGGAATATTATCCTCAAAAGTCAAAGATAATGAGGGGGTTAATTGTAAGATTATGATAAATTTTAGCGAAATTTTCGTAATATTTAATACGTGAATATTTTTTTTTTGTAATTGAGTCTTATCTATGGGGATAATTACAATTTACCCTAAGATTTATGTGGATTTGTGACAGTTGTTTTGTCATGGGACTAATTTCTAGTGCGCCGCCGCCGATCTCTACCCATATACTCCAGTGGCAGACCAATTAAGCTCTTATTTTCGTTTCCGGAGCTACTTGCCACTTCATTATGTTGTTTGCTTGATTTTAAATGAAATTAATTATTAATTATGTTGTTTTTTCCTAACAATCTATTGTATACAAATGTTGAGCATATAGGTATAGGTAGTATGTATGACATTCAATCCAAGATTTTAGCAGCTATATGTGTGAAAACTCAATTTTCAATTTAATTTTCTATGTAGAAATTACTTTGTGTCTTTTTCCATTACATACTCCTTATAGGTGATTTTACGAACTCATCATGATGAGACAAAAATTAGGGCTGAGCATGATTTGGGAAACAGCCCCAACCGAACCGGACCGAATGTTTTTGTTCAGACCGATTACCGAACCGAAAATTCAGTCCGGTAATAGGTTCTCGTCCCAATGATAACTTTCATAGTTTGACTCGAGTTTGATTTCAAAGATTAAACACTTATATTTATAATAGTGTTAAGCTGTTCATATTCAAATTATGGTTCGATTTGATTAAAACTCTTCTAAATTTAATATATTTAAATAAAATCTTAAACTACGTAAGAAATAAAATAAAATTAGTAGACTTAATTAATCCCTAGCCAAATCATTGGTAATTCCTTAATTAAAATGAACTCTGGATAAAAGCAAGTAGCATAACACGTTCTACACATACGATTTACAATTGACATATCTATCTACTTATCTACTTATCTATCTATCTGTCTATCTACTCTACTTATAAATATATTTGAGATTAGTCTTTAACTGCCTAAGAATTATTTTGACCAAATACTATTTTTATAGAATTTAGAATTAATTTAAAATTCATAAAATTATTAGTGGAGAAGTTAAAGACCAGAAAGGGTTGGGAAGAGGGAATTATTAAATTTGTCTTTTTTTTTTTTTTTTAAATCGTTCTCAACTTCCCACTTTCCCCATTTTTTTCTCATCTTCCCTATTCTCCCCATTTAATTCTTTTTACTTCATTCTCTCATAACCGTTTACCACTTTCCCACCAAAAGAGTTTTTCATCTTAATAGGGCAATTGGCAGATTCTTCCTTAATTTGGTGATTTTTCTATACGTCTGCTTGGAGTGGGTAGCATACTGTGTGTCATGAGTGTGTCGCCACAACGATGTCTGGTCTACTTGCATTGCTCGCCTCCGCATTTGCGGTGATATATCATCGCTATTTATCTGCAAAACCGAGTTGGATGTACATCATATTTTCTGAAATTTTCTGAAATTCTAAAACATTATATTGTATACAATTAGGCAGTAGTAGAAGTATGTCTTGCATGTATGTAAATGCAACTAAATGATTATCTTGGTTACATATTTGGATGCAGTTCCATTTTCACTTTAGGGAAATAGGATAAAGCTGAGAGGAAAGTTTGAAGAAGCCAGTTGATGTATTAATGTTGTAATGCTTAATGTGAAAGTATCTCTTCATCTATAAAAAGTGTAAGGTTAGTCTCTCCATTAACACCATTTCTTTGTTTTTTTTCTAACCTTCTTGCATCTTAGACTATATCTTCAATTGGAACTGACTCTTAACTTCCCAAAACTAAATCCCAAGGTGAGGAAAAGAAGAAAAAGAAGAAAAAAAGTGATCGGGGTGATGACTTTAATTATGAGAGAAGAAGAAGAAGAAGAAGAAAAACTATAGTTTTCCATTTGTAGGTATGGTTCTTTTGGTGTTATATTTATTTCTCGAGGGAGTCGACTGAAAATTAGTGTGCAAATTAGTTTGACTGAAACTCTTTTTGCTATTTGTGATAGTACTTCATAATTTTGTTATTTTCAATATTATCTAAATGAGTTTTAGTGAACTTAACAATGAAACTATTGTCACAATGTCTAATTTTATTTTAAACTTCCTGTTTGTACCCAAAAAATCACCCTCGATTGATCGAGAAATAATAGCGCGATAATGGGCCGAACCCAGTGAGTAGAGCCGAGTGAATTGGATTAGGATCGGACCCACTCTGATCCGGAAATCAATCCGACCGAAATTGAACGGGTCACGAGCCCAATTAGAGATACGGCCCAATTTGATAATTAATTAATTTTGGCTAAATGTAAATTAATTAATGAATAAATTAATTAATTTATGGGCCAGAGTCAATTAATTAATAAAACCAAGTGATGGTTAAAAACAGACAAGCCCAATGAGCCCAATAGATGATTTTGACTATTATAAATTAATTAGCTAAGTTAATTAGCTAATTATATGGGCCAAAGATTAGTGATTGGCCCATATAATAATTAAGGCCAAATAAACCAAGTAATTAATTAAATAATTAATTACAATTATCACACGAGGATTAATGGGCTGATTGCCTCCAACCGATCTGAACGGCCCATGGCCCAGCCGACGAAATCGGCCCAGCAATGAAAGGGCTATTTAATTAATTATTAGGATAATTAAATAAAGTTAGAGATAAGGATAAAAGCCATGTAATTAGTTGGCAATTCAAATTAAACACAACCACTTCCCTAGGATTTCTCAAGTTGGTTACACAAAGTGGCAGAACATGTTTTGAACTGCTCATAACCGCCTAATTCATCTCTGAAAATCGCACAAGGGAGAGGAAAGAAGAAAACAAACTGCCAAGTAGTGGAAAGAATTGGAGGTAGTGGAATTAGTGGAGAGAGTGGGAGATAGGCCATCAACCAGTCAGTTTCGGCCATCAGCTATAAATATCAGGGGACTGCCACATTCACAAAGACACACAACTTAATCAATCAACAAATCAGTCTACACTGAAATCGGCTCAACGCCTCTCCGAAAGTCCAGCATCCGCTGCTTCTGTCAGTCAGTCAGCAACGCCAATTCCTTGACATCAATCGTCAATCCTCAGCAACCAGCAGGACATGGCCGCCTGAAGTCCAGCACCGCCGCTTAAAGGAAGCCGCAAAGCTGCTTCCGCCGTCAGCAAAGCTGTCTCGAGCGAAACCATTCGATATCAAGCAAAATAGCAAGCTGCAACGTCATGTAAGTGCCCACGTAATTACATGGCAACCTCGTCAAGTAGCCATCTGCTTGATGAGTCCGCTGTCAAGTAGCCATCTGCTTGATAGCAATCGGTTGAGTAGCCATCTGCTCAATTGATGCCCTTTCCAGCGGCCACCCGTTGGTCAGGAGCCCGATTGGTAGCCATCTGCCAAGGTTGGGCGACCCATTGATGATGGTTCTCTGTGTCAACAAGCTTGCACTGTTTTACACATCAACTCATTTGGTGGGTCTACCTGCCAATCAAGGAGTATTTTTTCAGAACTTAATAGAGTCATCAACTCGTTTGGCAGATGCATGCCAATACAGGAGACCTTTTATCGTTTTGCATATTTTGTAACATTTGTGAATCAGGGAACTCACTGATTTCTTTTATAATTAATGGAAGTATTTGGTCCATATCTCCTGATTTTTGTTAAAGTATGCTTTACGTCAACGGATTTTCATTGATGCATTAGTTTGTTAAGTTTATGTCTTTAAAGTCAAGTTACATATTAAACTGATTGATTGTCAACTCATTTACTGAATTGATTCGTAAATTCATTGATATATTGAGTAAGCCATCGATTGGCCGTGAAACTTTGGCATATCAGAAAGATTATCATAAATTATTTAAGTCCTGCGGCCAGGCAGGCATGGAAAAGAACTAAGGGTAGTGTTTGCCTACTCTGCCATAATCAATTGATTAGAAGTCAGTTTCATCAGCACATCTTACATGGATATCAATATGTCCTTATCAGGACATTTTAATTATGTTTACACCGATATCAATATGTCCAGTTTTTAAACCGTTATGTTTGCACGCACAAACATTGGCACGCCCGCACTCATTACACATCATATCGAGCCATTTGCACATCGAGGCAATCGGTGTCAAATTTATAGCAAACAATATTTTGGCACGCCCGGTGGGACTTGATAATTTTTTTGCCAAAAAGTCAATCAGTTGATGCTAGACGATTAATCTTTTGCTGTTGTCAGATGATACCATAGATAACGCGAAAGACTCGATCTAGCTTGACGAGGACACGCTCTGATCTAACGCACTCTCTGGAAAATCTGTCCACTGTCCCGCTAACTATGGAAGGGACTGACAAGATAGAGGAACTGACAACGGAGGTCCGCAACTTCACCAAGGACCTTGAGGCCAAACAGGTAGAATGGTCAAATGTTGTCAGTAAGTTCGAGAACATGCTAGGCTCGGCCACTGCAGCCAGTCAGGCCAATACCGAAGCCAGCAATATTGTTAATACTTCCCTGATGCATCTGGAATCAAAAATGGCTATGCTTGCTGAGAGCATCAATACCCTTGCCAACGGGATACAATCGCAGGCCTGGACAGGGCTGCCCAAAAGCTATGTTGACAAAGGCAAGGGACCAGCGATACATATCGGGGGAAGTGGATCAAGGGATGAAACGCCCTACAAACAGGGCAACGGACAAACTAATGTCCCTGACAAGAAAGGAAGTACCTCCAAGGTCAGGTATCAACGGCCAGACTCGGGGGGCAGGTCGGAAGAGGAACGATCAGAGGCCATGGGATATGGCCCAGAGGGACATCAGGCCATCTCATCGGCCTATGATAGGACAAATCGAGCCATGGAAGGTCAGGACGACCTGTTGACGATGAATCAGGCTCAATAAATGTTCGTAAGGAGACAAGGGAATAGGGCATCAAGGTATAATAAGCCTCATCCAGAATACATTGATCAGGTGCCATTCCCGATGAACTACAGGGCACCCAACTTCACTCTGTTTTCAGGAGAAGGGTCTCAATCTGCCACCGAGCATCTAGCTCGATTTTCTCTGGAATGTGGCAACTTGAGCAATGAATTGAAGTTAAAGTTGTTCCCAAATTCACTTACTGGTATGGCGTTCCACTGGTACGCCAATCTGAAACCAGGATCGGTCCCTGGCTGGCCGTCCATGGAAAAGGTATTTGTGATGAACCACTATCAAGCTCCGCTTGAAGTATCTGTCATCGAGCTATCCAACATGAAGCAGCTGACGGGCAGACAGTAGAGGAATACATGAAAGCGTTCATCAGGGCCAGAGGCTTCTGCGCCATACCTCTGCCAGAGAAAGAATGTATCAAGATTGCCATCCATGGCATGCATTTCGAATTGAGGAAAATCATGATGGCCCAATATCATGAAGACTTGTTTGAACTGACCGATCATGCGGTCCGATATGAAAGGGTATTAAGGGATGAAAACAGGCGACAACCTAGAGGGAACTACCACCAAGTAGGAATGGCTGACTCTAGCGAGGAGCCATTGAATAGGCCGATGGAGCAGACAGGTATTGAAATCGGGTTGGCTGAAGTCGTCTGTCCAAAGAACACTGTCTGTCAGGCTCTTGCAAAACCAAAAGAGCCTCAGCCAGCCATCAAGGTGCCAAATAGCTTGGTAAGGAGAGATGCTGAATATAAAACAGACCGCGAAAGACGATATTCAATTGATGTCTCCAAGACTGAGGCCATCTTTGATCAACTGTTGGCCGACAAGATCCTCAGGCTAAAAGGGGATCATGTGATACCATCTCCAATGAAAATTGCAGGTAAGACTTATTGCAAATATCACGACGTATGGACTCACTCTACGAATGAATGTCTCGTTTTCAGGTGGATGGTGCAAGATCACCTTGATAAGGGCATTTTAAGATTCGCTCCAGATTGGAAAATTACTAAGCCGATGACGGTTGATACTAATCCCTTCCAACAGAACGAAGTGGGGATAAATATGGTAGGAGTTACAAACACGACAGGGGAGCAATATGCTGAAGGGGATCCAAGTCACTTACCCTCTTCGATGAATACGCAAATGGGATTGTGTGCTAGATACCATGCTGATTTGGCAACAGTACCATTGTTTGTGAACCCAAACATATATGGCCAGTACATGCCCTGGCCAAACACTACACAAGGAGCATATCCTTATCAGGTGATGCCACAGCCACAACATCAAGTTATGCCACAGTATCAAGTGATGGCACCATCTCCAGTGCCAGCACCTTTGCCAGTGCAGGCAACTCCACCGACAGTGGAACCACGCAGAGATCAGGCCATACCTAAAATGCCTCGACAGTCGCAGGAGGGCACTAGTCGTAGCAACAGGATCAGGGAAAGATCCCCTGACAGATCACCAGTTAGGCAGGTCAGATCGACCGCTTACCACAGAGACAGGACCTATGGACCGTCGATCAAAACAACGTCGCCTGGTCAATATAGGCCACGAACGGTCCATACCTCTGCAAATACTCAAGTAGGGAGATGGGTACCCGTGAGGCATCCGAAATTCCCTGGGAATCAAAGGGTCGATCAGATGACCAGAACGCAATATCGGCGATACCTGCGCCAGAGAAAAGAAATCGAGATAGCCAAAGGGAAAGCCCCGATGAAACAGAGAACGACAAAGTCACATGGTATGGAAATGAAGCCTAGACAAGAGGCCAAAGAGGCCGAGGAGGCCGAACAGGGAGCTGTTTCCCCATGGCGGTCACCAGGGAAAGCCAAATATGGCACGATTGATTTGGAAAAAGAGTTGGAAGAAGACGAAAATGATCTTAGGGAGAAATTTGCCAAAATCTATGACGGGAACGACGGTAAGAAAGATGAGGCCGAATCTGGCCAAGCAATCGAGGAAAAAGCAGTCGACGAGAAAGTAAAAGAGGACGAAGGAAGTGGAACCAGCCAGCCGTCAGCCGGCTCGGCAGTGATGCAATGTAATGCAGTAAGTTCTGAACTCATCGATGTCATCGACGAGGAGCTGGAATACTTCACTGATGGAGTCTGGGACGAAGGAATGCCAGTTGTACAGATGGCAGAGGATTTGGGAACATTATCGGTCGATGACGGAAAGGAGACCGATTGGGACAAGAAGGTAGAAAATATTTTCCAGAAACCACCTTCATTCATGGCCAGACACATCAGGCCATTATACGTATCAGGACACATCGATGGCAAACCAATTGACAGAATGCTGGTCGATAACGGGGCCGCAGTCAATCTAATGCCAGCGTCTACTATGTACAAACTAGGCAAGGTCAGTGAAGACTTGATGGAAACAAGGGTGATCGTTAGCAACTTTACTGGAGGAAAGGCTGATACCTTAGGAATTTTACCTGTTGAGGTAAAGATTGGAAAGACAAGCCTGAAGATAGCTTTCTTCGTGGTAGACGCTGCCACATCATACAATGCGTTGCTAGGGAGAGACTGGATTCACTCCGCATTGTGCGTGCCATCCTCTCTGCATCAATGTTTGTTAATCTGGGGAGATGCAACTGAACCTGAGATCATAATGGCCGATAACAGGCCATTTACCGCAAAAATCAATGCCGTCGAGGCGAAATATTATCGGGAAGATGTGGGACCTTATCGGTTTGTCGGGCAGGACAAATATGGACGACCTATGGAGGTCACCTCGAGCAAAAAACTTACTCAGCTCGAAATGACTTGTCTCGCTAGGGAGTTAAGTCGGCCCTGCAATGTCAAGGAAGAGGGGCCGCAAGAACAAAACAGTCAGTCCTTATGAATTACACTGATGATAAGGAACCATCGGCCGATAAGGCAGAACAGTTGGAAATTGATGAGATCGTTATCATCGGCCCAGAACAGGAAGCATGTGCCGATCTAATTTGAAAGTTTCGGGCCTATGTGGCCGAATGTTATACAGGCGATCTTATCTTCGAGGAAGAAACGCCAATATCAGATGGCGACGAAATTCAGTTAGAAGAATTGGGGACGGCGCCAGCCAAGCTTGATGACATTAAGATCCAGGTTCAAGACCCTGTCATCGAGATTGAGTTGGGCACCGAAGAGGATCATAGGCCAACGTACATCGGCGCATTGCTGGATGATGGCCAGAAAGAACGATTGATTCAAGTATTGAAAGAATACAAGGATTGCTTTGCCTGGAATTACGACGAGATGCCAGGACTAAGCAGGGAGTTAGTTGAGCATCGAATTCCAATACTTGAAGGGTACCTACCTCGAAAACAGCCTCTGAGACGGATGTCAGTGGAAGTCTGTCAACTGATCAGGGAGGAAATCGAGAAGTTGCTGAAGGCCAGTTTCATCGAAGTGGCCCGATATCCAGAGTGGGTTGCCAACGTGGTGCCCGTAATGAAGAAGAACGGCAAGATCAAGATATGCATTGATTTCAGAGACCTAAATCTTGCATCTCCTAAGGATGAATATCCGATGCCAATGGCAGACATGCTAATCGATGCTGCCGCTGGCAATATGTTTTTGACTGCCGTTGATGGAAGTGCAGGCTATAATCAAATATTTGTGGCCATAGACGACGTACCAAAATTGGCTTTCCAATGTCCAGGGGGAATAGGCACCTTCCAATGGAAAGTGATGCCATTCGGACTTAAAAACGCTGAAGCCACTTATCAACGGGCCATGAACTGCATTTTCAGTGAGTACATCGATGACTTTGTCAAAATTTACATCGATGATATTGTGATCAAATCGGCCAGTTACGAAGAACACTTGACACATTTGGCAAAGTCATTTGCCAAAATGAGAAAACATAAACTGAAACTTAATCCCTTGAAATGTGTTTTTGCAGTTGCATCAGCCAATTTTCTTGGCTTCTTAGTGCATCGCAAGGGGATTGAGATCGACAAGAACAAGTCTAAGGCGATCCTGACAGCCAAACCTCCATCAACGAAGAAGGAATTACAACAATTCCTTGGCAAGGTCAACTTTCTAAGGAGGTTCATATCAAACTTGGCTGGAAAAACAAAGGTCTTCTCACCTTTGTTAAAGCTGAAGGACAAAGAGGAATTTTGCTGGCAAACGGAACATGAGCAGGCGTTTCAAGAGATAAAAGACAAACTGACTACGCCGCCCGTAATGATGCCTCCAGTCAAGGGAAAACCCTTGAAATTGTATATATCTGCCACAGAGGATACTGTCGGTGGATTTCTGGCACAAGACGATGAGAATGGATTTGAACGAGCTATATACTACTTGAGCAGGCATCTGTCAGAAACGGAACAGAGGTATACCCCGATAGAAAAGGTATGTCTTGCACTGTTTTTCTCTTGTAAGAAGTTACGTCATTATATGCTGCCTGTTAAAGTATTAGTAATTTCTAGTATTGATGTTATTAAGTATATGATAGCTAAACCTGTAATGAGAGGAAGGATCGGCCGATGGGCTATCCAACTGATGGAGTATCAATTGCAGTATGTACCGCAAAAAGCAGTCAAAGGCCAAGTATTGGCTGATTTCCTGGTTGACCATCCATGCATTGACATAGATCAGACCGTTCTGAAAGAACTGGACTTGATGACAGTAGAGATCAAGCCGTGGACACTGGCTTTTGATGGGTCAAGAACCGATAGACTGTGTGGGGCAGGTATTGTTTTGATTTCACCATTTGATGTTAAAACTAAGCTATCTATACAATTTGATTTTGAATGCACCAATAATCAGGCCGAATACGAAGCCTTAATTATTGGACTAGAAATGCTAAGGGAGCTACATGTCAAATCCGTCACCATCATTGGAGATTCACAGCTGGTTATCAGGCAAATTCAAGGTACATATAAATGCCGAAATCCTACTCTTGACAAATATTACTTGACGGCAATGTCTTTACTTTCAGAATTTGCTGATGTCACTTGTTATCATATAACAAGGGGACATAACAGTGAGGCCAACAGTTTGGCCCAATTGGCGACTGGTGTTGATCTTCCTGATGACATCGCTGAATCTCATTACGTCGTCAGGAGAAGACACTGTCCATCATTTATGTATCGGGATAATATTCTAACTGTCCTAAGTGTGTTTCAGGATCCCGATGACTGGAGAGAGCCGATCAGAAAATATCTGGCTAATCCGTCTGATAAATCATCTCGACAGACAAGGCTCAAGGCCGTCAATTATGTCCTCATGGGAGATCCATTGTTCAGAAAAGGCCATGACGGTGTGTTACTGTTATGCGTCGATCAGCAGGAAGCCATGAGAATTATGATGGAAGCACATGAAGGAATTTGTGGCGCCCATCAAAACGGACATAAGCTAGCATGGCTATTACGCCGATTTGGTTATTACTGGCCAAAGATGGTGGGAGATTGCGTTCAATTGGCAAAGGGATGTGAAAAATGCCAACGATTTGGAATAGTCCAGAGAATCCCTATCGAGGAGATGAACATGGTAATCAAGCCATGGCCTTTCAGATGTTGGGCCATCGATATAATCGGGGAGATACATCCCTCGTCATCCAAACACCATCGATACATCATTGTGGCCACAGATTATTTCACCAAGTGGGTAGAGGCCAAACCACTCAAACTGGCCAATCAGGCCGAAGTGATGAAGTTCATCAAGGACTTAATCATACATCGGTTTGGCCTGCCACAAACCATTGTCACTGACAGGGGGCTAATGTTTGTTGGTCAGGAAATCAAGGAGTTTGCCAGATCAATGGGTTTTGAATTGGTCCATTCAACCCCTTATTATGCACAAGGGAATGGCCAAGCCGAAGCCTCAAATCGAGTCCTCAAGGACATCATTTCAAAGATGATCGAGGAAAACCCAAGAGCGTGGCACCTGATGCTGTCAGAGGCACTATGGGCTTATCGGACCAGCAAAAGAACAAGTACAGGCACTACTCCATATAAATTGACTTATGGACAGGATGCCGTACTACCGATGGAAATAAACGTCCGATCGCTTCGGGTGATGCAACAAAATGAGCTGACACCCGAAGAATACACTGAAAGTATGCTCCAGGAGCTTGATGAACTGGACGAAGTCAGAGTTGCCGCGTTGGATAAAATTGAGGCACAAAAGAGGCTGGTTGCCCGTTGCTACGATAAAAAGATACGCAGGAAACAGTTTGATATCGGGGACTTGGTCTGGAGGACAGTCTTGCCACTTCATCAGCGTGAGAAAAAGTATGGCAAATGGAGTGCAACATGGCAAGGGCCATATGAAGTCTTCTTGATTACTCGAGGAGGAGGTTACATACTGAAAAAGCCAAATGGGGATCTCTGCAGAGACCCCATCAATGGAAGATACTTGAAAAAGTTCAGACCAACCCTCTGGGAAACAATTTGTCTGGAGCATCAGCGAGCCTTGGAGTTGGAAATTGAACGGCGCCAAGAGCACTTTAGTGCGCCGATACCATTGTAAATATAAGCTAGGTTTACATTTAGTTTTGTTTTCATTTTTCTTTCTTCTGTTTAGACTAAGTTAATTTTAAAGTGGTATTAGTTGCTGCATTTATTTCTAAAAATTGGCTAAGTACTCTGTTCTTAATTAAGTCTTTGTTTTCCCCGATTTTCAAGTTTTTACAAGAATGCGTTTTCGTTAAGTGACTTGGGTTGATTTAATTTTAATTAAATCTTGTTGACATGGAAGTTGTGTTTTTCTTGCAAAGTGGTTTGATGAGTTGCAAGATTAATGGCTGTGATCTCTGGGTGCCTAGTTGGATTTGGATTGGATTTTGGTGTTAGAGAACAACATAAGATAAACCAAGCCAAAAGAAAATTTCACTAAGGAAATTGAAACTAGTCTGTGGCCATCAGGCCATTACAGCAATAAAAAACAGAAATAAGCTAAGTCCTTGAAACCAAAATCCTAACATTACTTGGCACACTTGCCAAAATCAATGGCTCGCAGGCCAGAAAACTAACATCTACTAAAGGAAATCCTGTGTGAATCGGCCAAGGAACCCCTTGAGGGCCGTCTCAATTCTGGCCTGATCAGCTGCAGCAGCCGCTGCTTGAGCAACCACTTGATCTTCAGCAGTTTTGGCTTCAGTGATCAAGGCATCTGTGTTGGCCAATTGATCAGTAATGGATTCGGCCTCTGCGGAAGCTGTCGTGATCTTGCCTCGAACAACATCCAACTGCCTTTGAAGCTCCTCGATGGCAGCAACCAAATCAGCCTCCGAGCCTTTAAGGTTGGTAAGTGAATCACTGAGGCTGGATCCTTGGGCGTAGAGCTCATCAAAATTGGAGAGAAGGGTCCCAAGAGGAGACTCATAAGAAGCTCTTGCCTTGATGGCCCGATCATTGTCCTTGAATTCACTCCTCATTTGGCTAAACTGTTGCGCAAAATCGGAGTAAAAGGCCACCTTGTCACGTGGAAGTTTGGCAGGAGACAGCTTGCTCATCAAGTCATCAAAAGATGGTCCCATGTTGATCATCAGGACATCCAGAGGCTGACTTTGATAATTTGACAGTAGCTCTTTGAGATGAGCAATTTCAGCAGGAGAGAACAGAGCATGGCTCGATTGCTCTAAGGCAGCAGATTGGGATTGAGAAGATGAGCTCTGCAAGGATAGGGCACGAGTGCTGGCAAATCGAGCCAATGCTTGAGCTAACCTGTGGGAGCTATCCATGGCTTGACCAGAGGGAGGAGCCTGAAAATTAAAACAAAACAGGATAAGTGCCATGCAAATGGAACAAGGAGATAAAAAACAAAGCAATGGTAAGACTAACCACATTCAAAAGAGGAGGAGCAGAAACAGGAATAACTAAAACAGGAACAGTCTGTGGCGGGATGACAGGCTTAGGCTGTTGGAAAGCCGTCTCCCCTGATCCTCCGCCAACAGTGGTGTCAACGGGAGGATTTTCTGGAGTAATCCTGGGAGATCGAGGGGTTGGAACCTCCACATGTTGGAATCTTTCCCCATCATCGTCACTATCAGATGAGCTGACAGCCAATGTCCTGACCTTCTTGCGGGGCGGAGGATCAACTTTAATGGCTCGACGTTTGCCTTTCGAGCTCACCTCCTGACAGAAAAGGAAGAATATTAAGGTAAGTTCAAAAAGAAAACAAAGTAAGTTAATGGGGACTACCTCCTCGTCAGAACTGCTCACGATTATGGCACTAGTGCCACCTCGTTGATGAAAGAGCCGACGAGAACGTCGGACATACAGGACAAGGGGATCAGTTACCTTGTCAGCAGAAGAGTGAGCTTCAGACTCCTGAATCGACTGAGAAGCAGTGGGGGAAGAGGCTTGTGGACTGACTATCTGAAGGGGAACAGCAAACGGTATAACAGGCTCCTTGACAGCCTTCTTTTTCCCAGCCTGAGAGGCCGACGGTTTCTTTCCTGCAAAGAGACGAGCATGTTATTATGCAACAATGATCAATAAACAAAAACAAAGGAGTCTACCTGGTTGATCAAGGGCAATGGTGCCCCCATCCTTGTACTCACACAAAAGGTAAATCGTGGACATGGTTTGAGGGTCATCAGCATGGTACCCCGTAAAGGAAACTTGTGACTTAGACTAGCACCCGTAATAGAGACGGAAGCCGGAGCCACAGACCAAAATGGCTCAACAAAATCAGGGAGCAATGGGAGAGAGGGGCCGAGGGGTTTGTAAAATGTATACCAGGGAGGAACTTCACCAGGACCCCCCCGTTTTTTGGCTAACTTAGAATGGGCCAACCTGGCCCTACCTATTCTATCATTTTTCAACAGCTCAAAATTAACGGCGGCTTCCTCAAACACTCTATCTTTATTATCAGGGTCCCAAGTCACATTGTAAAAGTTTTCAAATCGAGAAATGATAGCCAATTTACCTTTCTTGGACGCCTTGACAAGGGCAGCAGCAGATGGCTCAAGGAACGGGCCGTCACAGGAAATGATTTCAGGGTGATTAGGCACAGTGAACTTGGCTGCAGCAACATGAAAAGTGTCTGGACGAGTGAGAACAAGGTAGCTATCCCACCACTTGATGAAATCGGGAGAGCTGGCAGAACTGGGGTTGTACATCCTGAAAACGAAAGCATCGCGAGCTGTACGCCAACACCTCCGCAACTCATCAAAGCTATCCATGTCCTGCAACTCAACAAAGTTGACGTTTCTGTCAGCAAGGGACATGCCAAATCGAGGGATCATCTGCACAAGGCCAAATTGTCGAGCCACATAGTGAGCAGGGTAAAAACGAACGGAGCATTTAAGAAGTTTCCGCTCCGTGGCTTCCTTGGCCCCAGTAACCTTTAAACCAGCAGGGATATCCCTTGACGTCAAGAAACTGGCCCACATTTTCTGATAATCCCTTTGACGGTCCGCTGACATCGATGGAGAGTAAACCGATAGCATTGGAGAGCAAAAAACCAGGAAATTAGGCTTGGGGCCTTTAACCTTGTTGTAAAATCGAGAGAAGAAATAATAAAAATTGAGGGGTTGCAGTTTCTGCCGAGCCACAAAACTGGCGTATATTTCATTATCAATTGGGGCAGTGGTGAACGCACAAAAATCTGGAAAATAGGCAAATAACCATGCCTGGAGCAACCAGATAGGCCCCTGCAAGAAAATACATCTCGATGCCAGAAATCCCTCAATACCCGCACAAAAACTGGAAAAAACAACAGTGCCTAAAGCCACTTTCTCACCCCTAGCAAGACTAATAGCCATAGCATTGTACTCTTTGGTCACAGACAATGCAGACGTGCAGAATATATATCTCGACAACCATAACGTAAGAAAGTGGACATGTTCAACATGAGATACCTCGATGGTGTCAGCCAGATTTTTGTATCGGCCAATAATAGGGCCATAATTCAATAAGGTAACGCCATTTTCATCGACGGCCGCGGGGAAGTGAAATGCGTCATCTCCGGCCGATGGTTGTGGGTCGACATAACATCCGGTGGGCCCGAGGCCACTGATGGCCAAAATATCCAGAAGGGTCGGAGTCATCGGACCGTAAGCAAAGTGAAAGGTATTGTCGGCTTTGCACCAAAACTGCACCGCTGCTCGAATAAGGGGAAGATTCAAAGATAAGCCCACCTTGCAAAATTGAATGGCATCATAAATTCCACAGAGACGCCAAACGGGGGCGAACGTTTTCTCCACCCTCCGACACCAGACCAGCCAGTCCGCGTGAACGATGGAACTAGCCCACGGCCACCCACGGGTGGTAGATTGAAAAGTGGTGGGGCTTTTGGAGAAAGGCAAAGCCTCTTGAGGGTAAAGGAGAGGATGCTCCGTGGCGGGAGGTACATCGGCGGCCGGGTGGAACGGGCCGATGGTGGTGCCGAAAGGAGTTTCTTGAAGGGGCTTGGGTCAAGATATGTACATCCCGTCGATCGATTTGTGCACCTGCCATGATTATTGGAAAGAAAAAGCTTGATTTCTGGTGGGTTATGGAGTATTTTGAAGAAGAAAATCGGCTATGGAGGTTTTTTAGAGAGAGAAATCGGCTATGGAGGAGATAAGTGGGAGGTTGAGTGTGAGAAGGAGATGTTAAAGAAAAAAGGGTTTTCTTGGGAAGAGTAAGAAGGTGATTGGACTTTTTGAGGCCAATCACCTATCGATTGAAAAGGGTGATAGCCGAAAAGGAGGAGAGAGGAGAGAGGGAGTTGACACTTGGCATAGAAATTAATGGATAGGGAAACTCTTGAGATTCCCAATAAATGCCAATGTCTTGAAGAGTTAGCCAATTATGGCTAACTTTAAATACAAAGGCATGCTCAATTAATGCCAATCGAGCCATAAAAGGAGAGAATGTTAAAGCTAAGTCTTATCTGATAAATTTTATCATCAGCTAAAATTTAACAGATACGACTTACGGGGGGCATTGTTTGTACCCAAAAAATCACCCTCGATTGATCGAGAAATAATAGCGTGATAATGGGCCGAACCCAGTGAGTAGAGCCGGGTGAATTGGATTAGGATCGGACCCACTCTGATCCGGAAATCAATCCGACCGAAATTGAACGGGTCACGAGCCCAATTAGAGATACGGCCCAATTTGATAATTAATTAATTTTGGCTAAATGTAAATTAATTAATGAATAAATTAATTAATTTATGGGCCAGAGTCAATTAATTAATAAAACCAAGTGATGGTTAAAAACAGACAAGCCCAATGAGCCCAATAGATGATTTTGGCTATTATAAATTAATTAGCTAAGTTAATTAGCTAATTATATGGGCCAAAGATTAGTGATTGGCCCATATAATAATTAAGGCCAAATAAACCAAGTAATTAATTAAATAATTAATTACAATTATCACACGAGGATTAATGGGCTGATTGCCTCCAACCGATCTGAACGGCCCATGGCCCAGCCGACGAAATCGGCCCAGCAATGAAAGGGCTATTTAATTAATTATTAGGATAATTAAATAAAGTTAGAGATAAGGATAAAAGCCATGTAATTAGTTGGCAATTCAAATTAAACACAACCACTTCCCTAGGATTTCTCAAGTTGGTTACACAAAGTGGCAGAACATGTTTTGAACTGCTCATAACCGCCTAATTCATCTCTGAAAATCGCACAAGGGAGAGGAAAGAAGTAAACAAACTGCCAAGTAGTGGAAAGAATTGGAGGTAGTGGAATTAGTGGAGAGAGTGGGAGATAGGCCATCAGCCAGTCAGTTTCGGCCATCAGCTATAAATATCAGGGGACTGCCACATTCACAAAGACACACAACTCAATCAATCAACAAATCAGTCTACACTGAAAATCGGCTCAACGCCTCTCCGGAAGTCCAGCATCCGCTGCTTCTGTCAGTCAGTCAGCACTGCCAATTCCTTGACATCAATCGTCAATCCTCAGCAACCAGCAGGACATGGCCGCTTGAAGTCTAGCACCGCCGCTCAAAGTAAGCCGCAAAGCTGCTTCCGCCGTCAGCAAAGCTGTCTCGAGCGAAACCATTCGATATCAAGCAAAATAGCACGCTGCAACGTCATGTAAGTGCCCACGTAATTACATGGCAACCTCGTCAAGTAGCCATCTGCTTGATGAGTCAGCTGTCAAGTAGCCATCTGCTTGATAGCAATCGGTTGAGTAGCCATCTGCTCAATTGATGCCCTTTCCAGCGGCCACCCGTTGGTCAGGAGCCCGATTGGTAGCCATCTGCCAAGGTTGGGCGACCCATTGATGATGGTTCTCTGTCATCAGTGTTACTTTCTGTCAACAAGCTTGCACTGTTTTACACATCAACTCATTTGGTGGGTCTACCTGCCAATCAAGGAGTATTTTTTCAGAACTTAATAGAGTCATCAACTCGTTTGGCAGATGCATGCCAATACAGGAGACCTTTTATCGTTTTGCATATTTTGTAACATTTGTGAATCAGGGAACTCACTGATTTCTTTTATAATTAATGGAAGTATTTGGTCCATATCTCCTGCATTTTGTTAAAGTATGCTTTACGTCAACGGATTTTCATTGATGCATTAGTTTGTTAAGTTTATGTCTTTAAAGTCAAGTTACATATTAAACTGATTGATTGTCAACTCATTTACTGAATTGATTCGTAAATTCATTGATATATTGAGTAAGCCATCGATTGGCCGTGAAACTCTGGCATATCAAAAAGATTATCATAAATTATTTAAGTCCTGCGGCCAGGCAGGCATGGAAAAGAACTAAGGGTAGTGTTTGCCTACTCTGCCATAATCAATTGATTAGAAGTCAGTTTCATCAGGACATCTTACATGGATATCAATATGTCCTTATCAGGACATTTTAATTATGTTTACACCGATATCAATATGTCCAGTTTTTAAACCGTTGTGTTTGCACGCACAAACATTGGCACGCCCGCACTCATTACACATCATATCGAGCCATTTGCACATCGAGGCAATCGGTGTCAAATTTATAGCAAACACTTCCCACAAGTGATTTTGTTTTTCCATAAGCAACCAAACATTAATTATGTAATAATGTAAGAAATTTATGGAGGGGGATATGAAGATTGATCATTAGCCATATTTTGTTTTCTATGGTTGTAGTGGTGTTTTCAAACAAATTATCTAAAATTATTTGTATAGTGTTTCACAAGTTTAACAAAGCAGGAGTTTTCTCATGTGCACTAATTTCATGTTGTGACCATTCATTGATGTCAATGTTTAATTACCTTTCAGTCCTAAAAGTTAAATTTCACTCATTAGTTGTCCCCTTCTTAACAAACTAATCTATGTTTTTCATTTTGTTCTAATGATCTCAATTTTTCTGTTATAGTAATTCAAAGAGAAGAAATTGAGGAAAAATACAGTGTTGTTTAATGTTATTCAAGATGCTGATGGATCACCACATATTACATTATCGATTATCGAAGGTTCGTTTTTTCGTTAGTCTCCATTTACAATACATATAGTTGATGTACTATGCTAATTAATTTCTTATGGAATTGGTTTCATTGTGAATTAAGGATTTTGACGTGCAATTATATATATGTTAGTTGTGCAAGAATATTACATAGATGACACCAAATCTGTATGATAACTATAATTTAGAAGTGTTAGAATTATCGTTAATTGTTATGGCATTCAAATATACTTCTCATTTCTCGACAAGGTCAATGAGGATCAAAATCATTTGCCATCCCATCTTTCTAAAGTTGAACATGTATTACTCTATTTACAGTCACCCCTTCTTTATCGTATTAGATGCATGATTAGAGATGTTTACCATGCATACAAGATATTTCAATCGATAGTTTGAGACTAAATTCAAAGCCAATAGATCTTTGATTACGGGTTAATGTGAATTTGCCCCCCCTAATATTATCACAATGTTCAATTTTTCTCCTCGTAATTTGAAAAATAATAATTTATCCCCCTGTAATTTGAAAAATAATTCACAATATCTCCCTATAAATTTTAATCCTTCAGAAAAAATTGAATTGACAATAATACCCCTTTTAAGCCTTAAAAAAAATTTGAATTGAAAAAAAGTGGCAATTTACCTCCATGTGTTATTATAAATGTGGCAATTACCTCCATGTGTTATTATAAATGTGGCATTTTACACCCTTGTAATTTTATGTGGACCATTTTACCCCTCAAAAGGGTAATTTCGTCTTTTTACACAAGGCATTTCACGCCCACTTTCATATTTGAGCGAGTGAGATATACTCTCTCACTCAGGTATTCGTGTTTGGAAAATGCCAAATAAACATATTTTCTATTTTCTGAAATAAATTTTATATATCTCAATTTTCTCAAACTACTTTCTCAAAAGCCAAACAAACAACAATTTTATTATCTCTAAACAAAACTTATACAAACTCTATTATGATTTGACATAAAGTAATCTATCTCTTACACAATTTATCTCACATAACAAATCTGATTTGACATAAAGTCTTACACATTTTATACCTACAACCTAACTCTTCCAAAAAAAACTTACACCTACTTTATTTCTCAAACCACTCTCTCAAAACCCAAACAAACAACATTACGCAAATCAAGATTATTTCCCAAACCTCTACTACTCTCCCAAACTACTTTTCCAAACACCAAACAAAAAGGCCCAAAATATTTGGGGGTCCATAAGTGCCAAGATTTAGCCGAAACAGAAAAATAACAATTTTCAGGTTCAAAAAGTGGAGAGAGAAATTTGGGTCAGAGAGTATGAGAAAAATAAGGAGAAGTTCGGGGAAGCAGTTTAGTTGCGGATTACCATAAGTTTAGGATTTGTTCCAAATAGAGATATGTTCAAATTTAAGATATATTATGTCCATTAATATTTGTGCTTGAGATATAAGCTTTGTAATTAATAATCGACTTATAATATCATCATGTGCACGCGATCTACTCTATATATACTACCTAATACCTATGATCCTCTCATATTCAGAAAATTCAATTATTTATGTCAATATACTTTTTCCAATTTACCTTGTATTCCTTCCTTTACAATCGTCAATACGAAAATTACATTCCATTACATCAAAATCTTTGAACAAATTCTTGATATAATGGGATGTAGTCTTTGTATTGTCGCTTGTATTGAATAAGATCAGAAACCTTATCGTTTAAAGCTAGAATTACACTTTTCAGAATCAGATCAAGCAAGAGATCGACATAGTACAAATTCAAATTCCAAAAGTATTATTTTGAGTAAGTGTTTTAATATATGTATTATTTTGGTTTGGCATGATTGATTAAGTCGGATCAAATTTTTCGACTTCATTTTGTTTTTCTTCATAGAATCTCCTATATATAACTTCAAATTTGTATCAGGTAGTTTTATTTATTTTCTGAAGTTTACCAAAATTCTTCAACTAAAAAGTAGGCCTATCAAATCGTCAACAAAAGAGAGTCTTGCATAATCAGTTTGAACTAATTATCAAATAATAAAAGCAAACGGTTAATTGATGAAGATGAAGCTTTGCAACATAAGGAAGAAGAAGGCGAAGCTTGATTTCCCCAATTTCATAATTAGGGATTTACCAGAATTAGGGATTATTTTATTTTGTATTGTTTTATTTAAAGCGTGTTTATTTATCTAACTATGTATCACGCTTTCTTTCTGTGTTTAGCCGCCTATAGAGTTAGTTAGAGTAGTTGGTTATAAATAGCATTTTTCCATTTCACTTCCTGTACAAACAATTCATTTTTATCTTTTTCAATCAAAAGCAGTTCTTCAATTCTCTGTTAATATTTTCCAATCTCAATTTAAATTTTGTTCATAGATATTCAAGAATTCATATACATACAGTACATATAAATATAAGAAAATCTTCACATTTATTGTTTATCATGGTATCAGTAGAGAAATTTTTCTTTCTACTGCATAAAATCTCCTTTCCTTTGCGTTTCTTCATCACTTTTCTTCTAGAAATCAATCCAAATCTTCATCAGACACTCAGATCCATCTGTGATTCCTCATCGCTTACTGTTACAGTCAGTTCTTTTCCCTTATCTGCACAAAACAAGTACATTCAGTCAGTCCTCTTTCCACATAATTCTCTTTTCAGAATCATATTCATCAATATTTCCAGATTTCACCATCAAGAACTTCATACTTTCTATCAAGATTTCTCTTCTTGACACTTTATCACTTTCTATCTCTCTTCATTCACCATGTCTGAAACACCTCCCACTGATCCATCCTCTTCCAGAAATTGACCACCTGTTGAAGATCCATCAAGTCCCTATTACCTTCACCTAGCAGATGGATCTGGTTTGAATCTTGTTAACAAACCACTTACAAAGGTTAAAAATAAATTGGGTTTTGTTGATGGATCTATTCCCAAAACCATCAACAGATCCAGTCCTCATCAATTACTGGGAAAGAAACAATACAATTGTTCTTTCCTGGATCATGAATGCTGTCTCCCCGGATATTGAATCCAGCATCCAATACCACAATCTCGCAAGTGAGCTTTGGAATGAATTACAAGAAGGATTTAAACAGGGCAATGGCCCCAGATTATATCAACTAAGAAGGGAGTTATTAAAATTGACACAGGAACATCACTCTGTTAACACCTACTACACCAAATTCAAGGTCTTCTGGGATGAAATTCTTAATTCAAGACCTGCTTGTACATGTGGCCGACTTGAAGAGTACTTTCAGAATGAATATCTCTTCATTTTCTTGATGGGT
This sequence comes from Penstemon davidsonii, assembly GCA_034814905.1. NCBI lineage: Eukaryota > Viridiplantae > Streptophyta > Magnoliopsida > Lamiales > Plantaginaceae > Penstemon > Penstemon davidsonii. The sequence continues at coordinate 28,891 of JAYDYQ010000288.1, forward strand.
CTGGATGATTCTTTTTCACATACCAGAAGCCAAATACTCCTAATGGATCCATTACCTACAGTCAATAAGGCCTTGGCCTTAATCATCCAAGAAGAGAAACAACTTGCTTTACAGAAACCTCTTCCCAGTCTAGATCCAAAGAATTCTATGGCCTTTGCCATTAAACCTAATCCACCTAACACTGGTTCCAGACCACAACTCAACCCTACATCTTATAGACCACTCTACACATCCAATCCAAGACCACCTTTCAACTCATCTTCCAGACCCCCCTTCAACACTTTCAAAGGCAAAAACAGGCCATACTGCACTCATTGCAATATGCCTGGACACACCATTGAGACATGCTTCAAGATCCATGGATTTCCACCCGGTTATAGATCCACCATTTACAGACCACAACAGAACAATTCCACTACAAATATTATTTCTATTTCTACTGCTAGTCCTCAACCTACTCTTCATAATTTTGTCCAAACACTTACACCTGACCAGTTCACTCAACTAGCTGCCTTAATTTCAAATCAACCTTCTTCTCAGAACTCACCACAAACAACCTGTGAGTCCACTGTCAATGCTTTCAATATGGTCTCCAATTCAGGTATATGTTCATCTACTAGTCCCTCCCCCATCATTTTTCCCAAAAAATTTTGGATAATTGATTCTGGGGCATATAATCTATTTGCATTGACAAAAATCTTTTTACATCTATATTACTCCTGCCAGCAACACTAGCATTATTTTACCTGAAAATTCCACTATTCATGTTCATTTTACTGGCACTATTCCTATTTCAAATGATATTATTTTACACAATGTTTTGTTTGCACCTTCTTTTAAATTCAACCTACTTTCTGTCAGTTCTCTCTTACAACCAAACTTGCACTCCATTTTATTTAGACATAATCATTTTTACATACAGGAAATCAACACACTGAAAATGATTGGTCAGGGTAGATTGTTCCATGGTTTATACATCCTAGAGGCCCCCACTGCACAGAGTTTTCCTACTTCTTTTTGTAATAAAATTGTTTTTTCTGAAACATGGCATGCTAGATTAGGACACCCTTCTTATCAGGCTTTATTTCCTTTAAAAGATGTTCTTCATATTTCCAATTTTCCCAAATCTAGTTCTCACAATTGCACTATTTGTCCTATTGCAAAACAAAAACGGTTGCCATTTCCCTCAATGAATAATATGTCTTCCATTCCTTTTGAAATTGTGCATTGTGATATTTGGGGTCCCTATCATATTTCTTCTTATAATGGTTTTAAATATTTTATCACCTTGGTTGATGACTTTAGTAGATTCACATGGGTTTATCTCATACATAATAAATCTGAGGCCAAAATTATCATCCCTAGGTTTATAAAAATGATTCAGAACCAATTCAACTACAATATTAAAATTTTCAGGTCTGATAGTGCTAAAGAATTACTTTTTTCCAACCTTTTTTCTGACTTGGGCATTATGCATCAGTTTTCCAAAGTTCAAACTCCACAACATAATTCTGTTGTGGAAAGGAAACATCAGCACATTCTAAATATAGCTAGATCACTTCTTTTTCAGTCTAGATTACCTATTTCATTTTGGTCTGAATGCATTCTCACCTCTGTTTATCTCATGAATAGGACTCCTTCCCCACTACTTAAATACTCCTGACCATATTCCTTATTATATAACAAACCATTTAACTACTTTTTCTTAAGAACCTTTGGGTGTTTGGCCTATGTCTCTACTTTATCTGACCATAGAAGAAAATTTGAGCCTAGGGCCAGAGCATGCACTTTTTTGGGCTATGCTCCTGGCATCAAGGGTTATAAACTACTTGACAATATTACCACATAAGTTTTTATGTCCAGGGATGTAGTCTTCCATGAAGACTCATTCCCCTTTCATTCTTCCTCTCCCCCCGTTCCTACAGACACACCTATTCCTTCTCCTGTTTTGCCCACTGGGACACCATCTCCCTCTCCATTTGTCTAGATTCCCCCTCTTTTGATCATCACAATCATCACAACTCTGATTTATATCAGCCATGTTTTATGTTGCAAAGCTTCATCTTCATCAAATAACCGTTTGCTTTTATTATTTGATACTAATCATGAACAAAGTTGCAGAAGTATTATCAATCCCGATTTTACTCCCAAAAATGTAAAAATTCTAACCACAAAATCCTGCTCCAATAACCCAGCCCAAACAATAAACATGACAAGTTTATCATCGATCAATGCATACAATGTGTTTGAGAAAATGTCCACGAGACATAAGCAGAACTGACAAGAAAATCCGAACATAAAACGAATTAATGAATAGAATGAAATCGTAGGTTACTTGATATTGTTGCGATTTGAAGATGAGGAAGAAGCTGTGGGATCAATTGAAGACATCTCAAGAACAGCTCGATCTTGGTCGTGCATAAATACTGGCGTGTAGTTGCGCCCACCCAAACCTCTCCCTGAATAAATCACATTATCGTCTGATGTTTCTATTTCCACTCCATTGTTACCAGTAGCCATTGCATTGATTTTAATTTGTTCACTGGATCTATTGCCTTTTTGTTCTCTATATGGACCGTTTGATTACTCGAAAATAACATATTATTTGGCAATCTAATTCCTTGGAATCAAACAATATTATTTGACATTTTGAATAGATTTTTTGAATTTTGGGAAAGAAATATATTCTTAAAATTCAGAAATCTTGCCATCAAACTATGAGAATGTGAAACCCAATTTTTTTATTGTATCATGATTACTTTCCTGATGGATTTGATATTAAAAAGGATCCGTCTAAAATGAGATTTTGAGGGATGGGGAGCACATGAGATAGCATTTATCTTGGTGACACGTGTCCTCTTAAAATTTAAGTTAAAAAAAATTATTTTCTTAAAGACAAATTTACCCTTTTTTAATGAGTGAAATTCAACAACACCTCTTATGTTTTGCCTAACTAAAAAAAATGTATTATTTTTATTAGAAAAAAAACCCTGTATTTTTTTATTAGCAAAAAATATCCCTCTCGAGTCGAAATGACAATTTTACCCCATCAAAGGATGAAAAAACATTCCCTTAACTTAAAAGATTACCAATAGCCCCTGGTAACTTTAAAATTTTGCAATAACCCCCCTGTTTTTTTTTAAAAATTGACAAAAACTTCCATATGATTTATGAAGTCCACTTTAAAGAATTGAAAAAAATCTTAACATATTGTGGCACTTTACCACCCATATGTACAAATAAAACACTTTACTGCCTCAAATAATTTTATTTAATTTTTGTTCGACGGAAAATATACATGTGCCCCTCACATGAATTTTCAAAGTTAGTTACAACACTTCTTACAAGTCCAAATACTTCGCTCATGTAAAAGAACCAAAAATCCGAAGTGAAGTAGAAAAATATTTTATTTGTAAAGAGAGGGAAAAATGCACGTCATGTTTTGACTAATTTACTACCCTTAAAATACACATGTGAGTCACATATATGAGTTTTTCGGCTATCAAAATTAGCATAAAATCATTTGATGGGGGAAAGTGCAACGGATTTCATATGTACTTATTTTTACTTTTGGGTGGTAAAATTCAAAATATGTAGCTTTCGGAGGGGGTATAGAGTGCATTTTTCCTAAAAAATGTTTCAAATGATCTTATACTGATAGTCTTAATTGTCAATTTCATCCGACCGTTAGTTTTTTAATAGAAAAGGTCACGTGTCACCGTGTTTATCTCTTCTAGGGTATTTGCAATTAAGCAAAAAATACCTAAAAATTGGGAGGGGTAATCGTAATTCCCCAATCCCTCTCTCTTCACCTCCAACACCACAACCACGGCCCAACCCTTCATTGGGCTTGTTGAGCTTTGAAGTTGCGGACCATTCTTCTGCCCAAAAGCACATTGTCATGGTCAGTAAAGCAAGCACCAAAAACTATTTTCGGGCCTTAGATTCGTACCAATTGTGCAAGTACCGAACACAAATCCCAGAAATAATTTATTTTTCACCAAAGACAGAGAACATTGTGTTTGTGTACTAATAATTAAGTTGTTCACAAATTAAAGCAGAGAAATGAGAAGCTAAAGTTTTTATTTTTGAGGGGCACATGTATATTTTCCATAAAAATTGAGGGACACATGTATATTTTTCAAGAATATACATGTGCCCCTCAATGTATAAAGTAGGCAAAAGTTTGGTATGAAAAGTGCAATTCCCTCAATTTTTTTAATTTTGTTTTGGGAAAGAGATATTAAATTAATTAGAGAATAGAGAGATTTTTTTTAAACATATTAATTAAAGGGTTAGTATGTAATTTAACATATGTTTATTTTTTCTTAATGTCCGATGCCACATCATAATTGAACATTTTGACCAAAAAATTGTGGTTTAGATTTGTTGTTGACTTTTTTTAGTAGTTGAGATGGGGTATCTCATATACACTTATGTTCCATAAAATCTTATTTTAGAAACACCCTACTAAAATAAAAGAGAAATTATTACTCATATATTCTTTCTTAATTATGAATTTATGATACTTTTCTTCTTCACCAAACGTAATATTTTCTCT
>JAYDYQ010000289.1:0-19961 GCA_034814905.1 Penstemon davidsonii
ACGTTTCTTTCGTTGCTCTTTGATAGTGTCATATTCACCTTTTTTTGGTTCCGGAATTGGTTGCAAATCCGGACTTAACACATAGAAGATCTTCAAAGCAGTCAATAGAAACTTCATTTTGTCTTTCCAACGGGTGAAATTAGTGCCATCGAACTTATCCAATTTCACAAAGTCTTGATTCATGATCTTGAAAGCGGCGTCGAAAGTCGATTCCATATTATCACTTTAAAATTGTTGGATAATTTGTGGGGTGTAAAATATTATATCAAGTACTTTGTGGCTTTGATGCTTGTTTAAAGATAATATCTTTAAAGTGATATTTGTGGGGTGTAAAATATTATATCAAATACCTTGAGTTTGCTAATGGGTTTGAATTGAAAATCACTCCCAGGATAAGCAAAACCTCTTAGAAAGATAGATAGCAATTCTATACTTTCTCTATAATTTCTCTAATGAATTTTGTGCTTTTTGGAGATGAAAGAAAATAGGTAAGCAGTAATAACTTTTATGTTGATATATTTTTTGAACTACTACTCTCTATTTATAATAATTTAAAGATTGTAATATTACATGAATAATCGTGACTTGTGGCTATTCATGAAGAGACACATCTTTTCTTCATATCTAAGAGTTGCAAAGTAGGGGTCTTCCATTGGGCCAAAATTGAGCCCAATCCCAATCTTACAATAGTAAGTAATATAATTAGAAATTCGGACTAAAATCTTGTGTGTGTTTTTCAAGTGATTTTCCATTTTGAATCAAACTCTTCTTGACTTCAGCTCTTTCTGCAACTTGACTTACAAAGCTAAAGTAAAGAGACAGAATGAAAATGGTGGAAAGCAGCGAAGAAGAAGACGATTTCCCCTCCATGGAAACGGTTACTCCACAGTCCAAGATCGACACCGTCTACCAGTCCAAAACTGAAAAGGTAAAACGATTTCACCTTCTTTGCGTCTGATTTCGTTTTTTAGTAAATTCTAGGGATGAAATTTGTGTGTATTTTGCTTGTTCTAGAACTTTACTGCTTGAATTTCATTTTGAGTTGATGCCATGTTGGCATTACATTTTTCTTAAAGAAGTCCGTGTTCAAGCTGCAAAACGACTGTGTATAGGGATATTTACGAGGTGAGAAATGTGAATTATCGTTGTTTTTGGAGGTCTTTTATGTAAATCATGGATTGAAGCTCAAATAAAGGAAAAGCTTTGCTTTGTTGTTTTATTTGGTGCCAAATTTCTATGTTGGAGTTTTTGCAATGGATTCAGAGTGTGATTGCTCTCAAATCCGTTTGAATCCTCTTGATTAACTTTACAATCGTGTTCTTGTGTTACCGCTGTCATTAATACTTTGTAGTTTATGTGTCTGCAGGGAATCAGAAAGATCTGTTTCGAGCTTTTGGATTTGAAAGATGCAGTAGAGAACTTGTGCAGCAATACACGCACAAAGTATTTGGCTTTCTTGAGGTAAAAAAGAAAAAAGACTTTTTGTAGTTTTCCGTTGAAGACTGAACATAAGAATAAACAGAGTTTCACAGTACTGTATTGTGTTTTCATTACTAATATTTGTCTGCATTTTAAAATTCTTATATGTGTGTAGATTGGAAATTCTTAACTGCTACAAAATGAAAAACTGTTATTGGTCATTGTAGGTTATCGGATGAAGTAGTTGAAATGAAGCATGAGTTAAATGAGCTCCAAAAGCATATTTCTTCCCAGGGGATTCTTGTGCAGGATCTAATGGGTGGTGTGTCTCAAGAGTTAGAACAATGGAGCCGAGCTTGTGGTGATGACCTAGAAGCTGTTGATAGTTCTCAAATTCGTGAAATTGATGAAATATTCTCAACTGAAGTGGAGGATCAAAGAATGCAATTTTTGGAGCATGTTGATGTCTTTCTGGCAGAGCATAAAATAGAAGAAGCAATAGATGCGATAGATGCCGAAGAGCGAAATCATCCAGAGCTGAAAGGATCAGTGGACAGCTCTGCTGATGAATGTTCCTCGTATAAGTCTGCTCTATTGAAAAGAAAAGCGATACTGGAAAACCAGCTCATTGAGGTCAGCCAACAGCCCTCAGTTGGTATTCTAGAACTGAAGAAGGTGTTATCTGGTTTGCTAAAGCTTGGGAAAGGTCCCTTGGCACATCAGATATTTTTGAAATCTTATGGATCTCGCCTCCAAAGAAGCATTGAAGATTTTCTTGCTTTATGCCCTTGCTACCCTGAAACATATTCGGCTACATTGTCTAACCTTGTCTTCTCGATGATTTCTTTGGCAACTAAAGAATCTGGTTTGATGTTTGGCGATAATCCTGTTTATACTAGCAGAATTATTCAATGGGCGGAATGGGAAATTGAATCTCTAGTCCGACTGGTCAAAGAAAATGCGCCGTCTTCTGAGACATCTTCTGCTTTACGTGCAGCTAGTGTATGTGTTCAGGCTAGTCTTAACCATTGCTCTGCCTTGGAATCTCAGGGTCTGAAGCTAATGAAGTTGCTTTTGGTGCTTTTGCAACCGTATGTTGAAGAGGTCCTGGAATTAAATTTCAGAAGGGCTAGAAAAGTGGTTCTTGATTTGGTTGGAGGTGATGAGAGCATGCCTTTATCACCTCGTTTTGCATCTCCGCTTACTACTTTTGTAACTTCATCTGATACAATGCTTGTTGATTGTGGAATGAGATTCATTTTTGTTGTCAAGGTGAGTTGAATCCATCTTCTCACAATTGTAAGTCAATTGCAATTTTAGCAATAGTTACCAGAATATTTTCCATACTATATTATAAAGTCCCAATGTACTAGTGTACAAAGCAAGTCCTTTCTCCTGCTTGTAGATTCGATTGAACAGATTTACTGCTAAAACTGTTGAACAGACATAAAGACCCCAAGAAATTTGATAATTTTTATTTATGTGAACTATTTGTGAGATCTAACTGGTACATTTACTCGTGTTTGCAGGAGATAGTTGAGCAGGTAACTCGCTTGGTTATTCTTCATTTTGGAGGAAACATATTGACGAGAATTTCACAGCTTTTTGATAAGTATGTTGAAGTATTGATAAAAGCCATAAGTGGCCCCACTGATGATGACAATCTTACAGAGCTAAAAGAGCCTGTACTTTTTAAAGCTGAGACGGATTCACAGCAGCTTGCATTATTAGGAACTGCATTTACAATAGCGGAAGAACTGTTACCTATGGTAGTGTCGCGAATTTGGAATGTGTTGAGTGAAAGCAAGGAAGCTGGGAATGTACTAGCTGATAATTTATTGCCTCCCATAAACAATACTTTGGATCCAAAAGATTGGAGGCGTCAACTTCAGCATTCTTTGGACAAACTTAGAGATCATTTCTGTAGACAATATGTTCTATGTTTCATTTATTCAAGAGATGGCGAGACAAGGTTAGACGCACAGATATATTTAAGTGGAAAAGGTGATGATATGACTTGGGGTTCTGATCCTCTGCCTTCTTTACCATTCCAGGTTTTTCATTCTTCTCCAGTTTCTAAAAATAGATTATGTTCCACTTATATCTAGGTGAATTATATATGTTTAGTGTTCGAACTTTGAAGCTTTGCAAGATAGGTGGTAGTTAAATGTACTAATGCCTTTACCTATATATCAAGATGCCTTACATTTTGAGTTTCCATTTTGGTCCACTGAGTCTTCCTTATATAGTTCTCTCTTATTTTGTACTCAAATTTGACTGTGAGAATCATCTTGTGCAGGCATTATTTGGTAAGCTGCAGCAACTAGCAGCAGTTGCTGGAGACGTTCTGTTAGGAAGAGAGAAAATACAGAAAGTCTTACTGGCTAGGCTAACAGAAACTGTGGTGATTTGGTTGTCAGACGAGCAGGAATTTTGGGGTGTTTTGGAGCACGATTCTGCTCCTCTTAGACCAAATGGTTTGCGCCAGGTATTTAAAATATGAAATTCTTTTCCTCGTTATAGTTATGGATGTTTCTAATTTCCATGTTAATAAATCAGCTTTTTAAGATTGTTTAAAGTGCCTGTTGGTGCTGATTTGCATGCAGTTTATGTTTGAAACTTAAGAAAAGACCAAGATAGAGTTCTATTCATTCTGCTGCTTATGAGATCAAACTTTGTAGCTATATGAAAACTAGGATTATTGCATCTAATTAGAAAAACTATGTTATGCCTGTGCAGCTAAAGTTTGTGTATGAATAATGTAAATATTTATATAATAGAAAAAAGTTTATTTTTATATTTGAGTAAGAAAAAAGTTTATTAGAAGTATATTATTAATATGATAAATAAGAATTGCTATAAAACAATTTGTTCCTTCTGTCGTGATTATCACAATATACTAAAACGAAAAATTGTTGATTCTTCTTATTTTCAGTAAAATATTTCATAGTCGTATTTAAGTAAAAGGCTAAAAGCGTGTACGTACTTTTATTTTGTTTGTAAAAACTTATCTTAGTGATTTCGAGTCGAAGGACTCAAAATGAAGGTCCTTTGTTGTTTCTCTAGTATAAAATAAGATGATCAAACAACAACATTTTGGTCCTCAGGAATGGTTATATATAATGAATAACTGAACAATAATGCATGCAAGCAATTATTTGAGAGGTTAGACTTTTTTAACTCATCAATAATATTTCTAAAAGTAACTGTATTGATAAATTTGAGGTGCATCAATATAATAAAAACTCTAAAAATCATGCTTCTATAATTTCAAAAATAAATTTTTGGAGAAGTAAATGAAATCACAAACAGCGAGTTCTGGTGGAAAGTCTTCTTCCATAATGGTGTGTGTGCATGTATATATATTAGAATTCCCCCTGACAAACATTTATGGGATTCTTTTGCAGCTAATACTTGATATGCACTTCACTGTTGAAATTGCCCGGTTTGCTGGTTATCCATCAAGACATGTGCATAAAATAGCATCGGACATAATTGCTCGTGCAGTCAAGGCCTTCTCTGCTAGAGGAATAGATCCTCAAAGGTAATTCATAATTAGGGGTGTCAATTTGGTTCAGATCCAGTAATCCATTACATTATAATCCAAGCTGGACTCAATGTGGATTGAATCCACATGGATCTTATCAGAATCTGGATCCGCCTTGGGTCTACACGATGACCCGTATTTAATCCAAATTATATATGAAGCTCAATCTAACTAAAATTTTGAAAAATACAAAAACAGCGAGCATCGATATATTAATGAACCTCATCCTGCTCATTTACTCTTTATCAATTTGTTATTTTGACAGTTCCCTTCCGGAGGATGAATGGTTTGTGGAAACTGCTAAAGGCGCAATAAACAAGCTTTTGATGGGAGCTTCTGGATCGGATATTTCGGAGATTGACGATGAAGATGGTGAGCACATCATCATGGATGATGAGGTCATCTCAGATTCCGATGACTCCCCTTCTTCCCTCTCATCGGTAGATAGTGAGGATTCTTTTGCTTCTGCAAGAATGGAAGAACTGGAGAGCCCTGTGTTAACAGATCCTGAAAATTGACATGGTAATCTAATCCATAAGTTAACATGACATCGCATTTGAAAAACTTTGGTAAGTGCTATTGTTATATATTAGCATTTTTAGATGGGCCTGTCAATGTTGTATATTCATATGGATCTATAGTTTTTGTAGCATTTACTGTTGTAGGTGATGATGTATTGGTTAATGTTTAAGGGAAAGAGCTTGCTTTAAGTATTATTGACAAATGATTACATGTAGAGCTTAGTTTACTTGGATTGTTTTGTGTGGTTTTGCTGAGTTATATGAGCAGCTTCATGTATGCATGCATGACCCTCCTCTCTCCCCTTGTTCGCGGCTTACCGGATTTTTCGAAATTTCATTTGAATTTGATCGAGTAAAGTTAGTTTGAGTTTGAGTTTGAGTTATTCTCATAACGTACTATTAAATTTGAAGGACAATTTTGTTTGATAGCTTTTCACTCTTAGTTCGAGTTTGTATGTAATATATTAAGTTACTTGTTGAGTTTGATAGAAAGACTCAAGTCCGGGTTTTTTCTTCGAGTTATTTTCTTATGGAATTAGTTTTGAATCATTGTGTCAATCCTTTCATTTTGGTAAAGGAACTTCATAGAAGACTTGTGATGTCTTTATTAAGACATCATGGGCTCTTCTGTTCTTTTTTTTTAAATATCATCAAAATTGATGTTGGTTGGTTTGGGTCTTTGATTCCGTTGAAGTCTTTAGAGTCTTGTAATCGGTGTTTGTATCTTTTCGTTTGGAAAATAAATTTAACTTTATCCAAAAAAAAAAAGAAAATTTGAGATCAATCAAACCACACTCGATATTTTTTTTTTAACTTAAAGTTTATATCAAGATTAAATAAAATGTTAAACTTGTGTTTGAGCAATATATTGCTTGGTTTCATTCAAATAGTTGACAACTGTACTACCAAGTTCATTTTCCTACTTAATATTTTATTAACATTTTAATATAGCAAATAAAAATAAACAAGTTTATTTTCTTATTTATTATTTAATTAAACAATTAAATTTTTATAAAAAAAATAACAAATATGACAATAAAATTGGGACGCTAAAGTTTAATTTTGATTCAAGCATGTTAAAAGCATAGTTGAGGTTGGCTACATAATCATAAAATGCTAGAAATTAACATGTAGTCCATAATTCCATCACAATTTAAACTTTTGAATTAAGTAGAGTTCAGCACATGACGTGCACATGCTATGACCACTGGCACGGAAAATTCTTGTATAGACATGGTTTATGAGTTTTTCATAGACCTTGTGATTGTAAATGCACCACATCATACATTGTGAGAGAGCATGACATGCTATGAACACTGACACGGAATATTCTTGTATAGACATGGTTTATGAGTTTTTCATAGACCTTGTGATTGTAAATGCACCACATCATACATTGTGAGAGAGCATGACATCATCAAAATGAGAAAATTCTTACCTAGACCAGGTCTAAGAGCTTAGTGGTAGACCTTGTGGTCTAGGATTTACCAATTCATATATAATTACTTAAAATTCAATTATTAGATTTAACTAATTAAGTAGAAACAAATAATTAAATGTGAGCCATTTTTTAAATTGCTATTAAATTAATATTAATTAGACTTTAAAATCTTCAGCTTATTTTAGATGAATAAAATAGTTAATTATTATGATTTAACTAATTTACCTTCATTAAACTAAATCAAAATTGAAAAATAATAAATATTACTTTTAAGGAAAATCTTTTACATTGTGGACTCGCTATTAATTCATGAATCACCCAAGAAAATTATAGCGCAATAAGTATAACCTATAAATATATAAAACACAAAAAATATTTCATGTATAAGATAACACTATACTAAAACAACTTAGTAATCAAGTGAAGATGGATATACCCATCACGTACACTAACTTTTTTTTTTTTTTTGGAATTTTTTTAATCGATGCGTAGGAAGAGTTAAATTTAACCCTTTTTTTTTCTTTTTATTTTTTTGGATAACTCTCGTGCAGTTTTTCTGCTATTCAAAATTAAAAAATTGGAGTCGTTAATTATTTTTTTTATTTTTAACTTATGCATTAATTATAGTTTTTTGGGAATATTGTCTAATTCTATCATTATTATGTATATTGAACATAAGTTGCAAATAATAACAAACGAAAAATGAAATTAGATCCATCTAAAATAAACTAAAGATGTTAGATTCTAATTGATATTTAAAATTTTATGAAAATAATGAAGGATGGGATTCTAAGTAAATTAGGCTCGAATATTTTATTCATCTAAAATAAAGTAAAGATTTTAAATTCTAATTAATATTAATTTAATGATAATTAAAAAATGGCTCAATCATAATTATTTGTTTCTACTTAACTCTAGTTTAATCTAGTTGAGTTAGTTATATCTAATAATTAAATTTTAAGTAATTATAAATGAGTTGGTAAATCCTAGACCACAAGGTCTACCACTAAGTTCTTAAACCTGGTCTAGATAAGAATTTTTCATCAAAATATATGATGTGATGCATTTATAACTACAAGGTCTATAAAAATCTCATAGACCAGGTCTATGCAAGAATTTCTCTAAAGGCACAATATCATTGATGATGAATAAATAAATGGCCTAAATTGCGCGGGAAACAAAGGGACTGATAAGAAGATTAGGGCTTGTTAAATTTCCTCAATGGACGGCGGCGATGAGGGATCTTCGGTTACAGCGTCACATAAAACGGTCGAACTGATCCGAGACAGCGCCGCGGTGGTGGACTTAACGGGGAAGGTGCATCAGCTTCCGTGCTGCATCAAGTACGACGGCCCCACCTCTGTTTCTCACTACTTCAAGCCCAAATCCACTGGTACAACATTTTACAAATGAATCGATGAAGAAAAATTGAAATTGTTTATTGTCTTTCATTCATTTCTTTTCAGAATTCGATTGAATAATTAAAGGTTTCTGTTGTTTCAGATATGGAGGTGGATGGGCTAAAAGTGGAAGAAGCTCACTTTAGAGGACGCAAATTACATGGCACCACTATTGCCCTTCCCGAGGGATATTCTGGTAATTTAATCAATTTAAATTAAACATGTTAAAGTTATACTAATTAGCATTCTTTTTAATCTTGTAATATACTGCTCTATAGGATTCATATTGGGGAAGAAACGTCCTGAGGAGAAAAATCCAGATTGTTGGGAGACGAGGGCGACTTCTCGAAATATCACTGTATGGAATCACGACGATGTTCCTTCGAAAGATGATGCATTCGTGCGAGCTTTTCATTGGTTTACTGTTTCCAAAACAGTAAGTCCCCTTTTCGTGTTTATATTTTAGTTCATCAGTGATGATCACAAATTATGGTTGCTATTTAAGTATTTAAGAAAATTGAAAGACGGAGATAAGTAAAGTGTTACATGAGTGATTTATATATGATTTTCATAGCATAAATGTCTGAATTCGTTTATCAAATTGTTCCTTATTGTACCGTCTGGAAAACTGTCCTGGTTTCGCCTTTGTTGTTTTCATTTTGAGTAGTATTAGGCAAAATCAATGATATTTCTTCATGATGTAATGTAACTAACAAGTAACAACCATGTTTAAAGAGAGAAGTTTTTTGGAATCCGATGTTTAAGAATTTTTTTTGTGAATGCAGTTGCATCAAACAGTTACTGCTGAAGATCTGGAGTCTACATGCATCGATTAGAAGCTGATGTAATTTTCATGGACCTTTTTAATTGTTAGATTTGCATTGTCTTTCCAGCATGTTAATGCCTTGATGAGGTTGAAGATATATGTGCTCTAATATTGTTGCCTATCTAATTTACACTTTGAATGTTTATAGAACGAGTTCTTTCATAAATATTAGCCTTTTTCGAATATAGGTATCTGGATTCTTACTAAGTCCATAAAAAATAAACAATCAAGAACGCGTAAATCTGTCTAGTAAATCTGTATAATGAAGGAATTTTTTCATTTTAGTGTTAAATCTAAAAGTGAGATCATGGAACTGGTGGTGCAGGATAAACATATTAAGATTTTTCTTTTAATAAATATATTATATATGCTGTGTTATAAAAACTTTGTAGGCTTGCAACTGTGCATTAGATGCTAAAGCTAAGATTCCGCAGCATCTGATTCCTAAAGACACAGAAGAGGGTTACGGCTCTTATCCGCATCACCCCTTTATCAGAAAATGGGAAACAAAAGAATGGTTGAGGGCATGAGACATTGATAAGTGTGCCTTCCTTAAGGTTGAAAATTTGGAATCATGTCGATCTACTTGATATTTGGCTCGACTTCAACAATAACTCGTTTGAGATTTATTTGTTACGTTAGCTATAACGTGCTTTTCCTAAGACTGAAATCAAACCAATCTACTTGAGTTTTGACTCGAGTTCAACTTACAAAACCTCATTTGACAAATTTGAACTACTTATAACGTTTGATACTGTTTAAATATGGTTAGGACTTGACTTGTTGAATTAGAAAAATGAAAACATAAGCTACTCAAGCTCGATGAGTTCGATCTAATCCGAACCAAGTTCAAACACCAAATATAACTTGATAAAAAAGAAGTTAACAAATTTATAAACAATGAGTTATTCATTTTGATTTAGTTCTTGTGAGATTATGGAAAGTTTATTCCATTAAGAAATGACACACCTGTCATTAGCCCGAACCGCACAGTCCATTTAACTTACCAAAATCAAGAATATATGTTCAATACAACCTTTAGACAACGTCAGTATAAAACCAGAGGGTGTGCTTAAAGCCAAGAACAAATTAAGAGGGATTTCATTATTTTCTATCTAATAAACCATGGGAGCAGGGCCATCACATGAAGATCATGCTTTGGAGCCAAATGAAGAACAACAAAGTAAAATACCACCAGAGAGCAGTAACTCTGATGCAAAAGCAATTCAGACAACTACTGTAAAAGAAGCTTCACTTCCTCACAATTGTGAAGATATTCTGAAACATGCCGATTCACCCGTAGACAAAACCTCACCAAAGAAGCTATGTGAACAACTTTATGGAGGTGTATACTTGAACCAAAAGAAGAAGGCAAGTTATTTGTATTTGATTAACTACGCTTTTTTTTTTTTTTTTTTTCGTATCTAAAGACACCATTATGCATAATTTCTCGGATTTAGAATAGATTATCTTTTTCATATTGTGATTATAAATCAAGTAGATAGTTTCACAAATACCCTTGTTATTGTTCTTATGTTTGCAGAAGTACTGGATTGTGAAGGAATCGAACAGCAACTGCTTCACGTTGTTTGCTCGAGATCTCTCGATAACTTGGGCAGAAGACCATCGCTTTTGGCACTGGCCCTTGTTCAATGAGTCGAGGTAACAAAAATAATAAACCATATTTCTTACTCTTATTGCCTTTTTATGATGTCCCAATTCGAGATTCTTTTTCCTAAAATATAATTATTTTTTCTTTAAACTATCATCACATTCACACGTAACCACTACTTCTAAGGGTATAAATGTAAAGATATGAAAATTTGACCTTTTTAACTCTTACCTGAAACTCTGCGTCAAAAGTGAAGAGAACTAGAGTAGTATAAATTTGTATTACATGTGATAATTAATTCGTCAAAAGTGAAGAGAACTAGAGTAGTATAAATTTGTATTACATGTGATAATTAATTCGTAGTATTTTGCAGTGATGAATCTGTTCCAGTTGCCGAACTTTTGAATGTTTGCTGGCTAGAAGTACATGGACGATTCGAGATATCTAATCTTACACCCGGGATTAAGTACGAGGTTGTATTTATTGTTAAGCTGAAGGATCCTGCTTATGGCTGGGAAGTTCCTGTAAACTTGAGACTGACTTTACCAGATGGAACCAAACAAGAACATAAAGAAAGTTTGATTGAAAAGCCAAGAGAAAAATGGGTAGAAATCCCAGCTGGAGAATTCAAAGCCTCAGCTGAGAAATTTGGAGAAATTGAATTTTCTTTGTATGAATATGAAGGTGGAAAATGGAAGAAAGGGCTATTGATAAAAGGTGTTAGCATCAAGCCAAAAACCTCTTAATTATGTTACTTATGTCTGTATTTTCATAAAAAGCACTTTGCAATAATTAAGTAATAATCATTTCCAAATAATCTGTGAATTCTTATGGCATAGTTTTGTATATATTTTCAAACTATATTGATCTTCATCTTCTAATTGGAGCACATTTACTGAAAGTTAGGTCAATTACAAATTCTTTTCTTAATAAGTATAAAGTAGATTGCAAAATCAAAATAATAGGAGTAAAAGATGATATTTCAATTTACCCACTAGTCCACTCAAAAGAACAAATACGAAAGCTTTTAGATACGGCTGTCAATTGAGGGGGTTTGTACTCAAATTTGCCTCGATTTATATGAATATACTACTTCGAATTTGACAATAAATAAATAAAAATTATATATACGAATAGCTTTATTTCTATAAATAACATTAACGATATTATATTATCAATATTTATTTCCATAAATAACATTAACCATATCATATTCATGGATCAGAATTTGCATTGTTTACTTCGAAAACATCGAAGACTTTCCATTTTGGAATCAATGAAAATTAAAACAATGTGTAATTTAGAAACTACTTGTTTGTTTTCAAACTCTCTTATTTTTCATAATCTAGTAATTGTTTAACAATTTTTTTATGTTTGCGAAACGTTTCCAAAAAATTGTCGAATTTTTTTCATTATTTAGTTGACAGAAATATATACTCAAAACGAAATTTTGATCCATTATCCATTATTATATTATCAGTTTAACAAGACATGAACTAATATTTCATATTATTTACTCATTTTTTATTTATTTTCACCTAACAACTTCACAACAAACTCTAATAACCACATCATATCAAATTATCTTCAGAGAGTATGGACTCGGATTGCTACAAATCCTCAATGTCGAGATTCAGGTTGAGGTGCATAACGAAGCAAATCAGACATATTTTATTATATACGAAACAAATCCCTAACTGTGATTCTCGCGATATAGTTGTTATAAGAGCAACCTCATGACCCAAATCAGGAGAATGAACTCATGCTGCCGAACTCACTTTCCCTTCTTGATCGAGGAAATTACCACCTATTCAGTCTCACGAGCTCAAACCCCTCAAAGATCTCATAAAAAGGAATTACTCTATGGCAACAAATCATGGAATATCCCCCTTGTTATAGCGCAACAACTTATAGGTATAAATATACCCTTTAGGTACACATTTTAACCCCACTTTTATTCATTCGAAGCTACATACATATCCATTGCTTTCTTAGTTGGCTTAATCATCAGAATCGCTTCATCGAAGTTTTCTCTAGTTCATTATGTTCATTTTGCAGGCTATATACACAACAAAAGAAGATTACAAAATGAGATTGCAGACTAATGGGAAATGGATCAATGACCGAAACTAAAATTTTCACACACATTAGTATCTTTTAACGTGTTCTGTTAAATCATTTGTGGCAACTGGTCAAATTAATCGAGTATTGATAATTTAATGGACTATGAGAAAAGTGTGAAAATGTAAGCTAATTTGAATAAAAATGTAATTTTGGCAAATCTGTTTTTTTTTTTAAAATGGGTAATAAACATGCATCCAGAAAAGATTCTAAATTCAACCCAAATTCCATTAAAATTCAAATGACTCAAAAATATTTACATTCAAAATAAAAACTGACTCCGATTCAATATAAGCGGGGTAGATCTGGGTCAAGTATGACGTGACCCAATCAACGCTGATAGCCTTAATTAATTGTAGAAAGAAAAGGGACTCTTTTGTGGGCCTAGCTATAATGGGCTGATCTTATTTAATACTAGGGCTGTCAATGGGGTGGATTTCAATTCGGATCCATCCGAATTCAGTTCGATTTATTAGAATAATTGTTCGATTAGAGATTCGATGGACCTGACCCGAATATAAGGATTCATAATTCAAAACACATGGAGCGAATATATGGATTTAGGTCTATCCAATTCGTTAAAAATTTATATCCGACAATAAATAAAAAGAATAATATATATACATAATCTGACAGGATCCGATCCGATATAAATAGAATCGGAGTTGAACAAGCATGATCCGACCAGAATCCAACCTATTTACAACCCTATTTAATACCAACTAAGAAAGCCCATATCAATCTTAGCCCAATGCCCCAATCCGACTTTCAGATTACAAAACAGCCCAAACCCTGGCCATACGATAAACTCATCCTAGCCGTCTATACTATTTTCATTCAACTGCAGATTAGCGCGTGTCGAATTTTCAATCAACGCGCTTTGAGTGATGAAATCTCAACCATTACCCTAGCAACAACCTCCTCTCTTCACCCCCAACCCGCCGTCAACCACCGTCTTTCAACTCCTTACATCACGATCCGGTAACATTTTTTACAGATCCGTAGCTATCGATTTTCCGGCAACTAAAAAATGGAGCCTATGGATATTGTCGGCAAAGCAAAAGAGGATGCCTCTCTTCCTAAAGCTACAATGACAAAAATCATCAAAGAAATGCTCCCCCCTGACGTTCGCGTAGCAAGGGACACTCAAGATCTCATAATCGAATGTTGTGTAGAGTTTATTAACCTAATTTCTTCAGAATCTAACGAGGTTTGTAATAGAGAAGACAAGAGAACAATCGCACCAGAACACGTACTCAAAGCCCTAGAAGTTCTCGGATTTGGGGATTATATTGAAGAAGTTTACGCGGCGTATGAGCAGCACAGGCTTGAGACTGTGGATACAATCAGGACTGGTAAGTGGACTAACGCAGCCGAAATGACCGAAGAAGAAGCACTTGCGGAGCAGCAGAGAATGTTTGCGGAGGCTCGTGCGAGAATGAACGGCGGTGGCGCCGTTCCAAAGCAGTCGGATTCCGAGGCCATGCCAGGCCAGGACTGAATAATTAACTAATAAGTTTTTTTATTTGAACTCTTTTAGGGTATAGAACTGTTGACTCTACCTCTGATTCTTGCTTCCTGTATATATGTGTTGTGATCCTGTTGTGGCTTTAATTGAACTCCAGTAGAGTAACATGGAAAGGTTATGTCGTAGTTTCTTCATCTGGTTTCTATGGTCTGTGTTTTTTGCATTGATGGTAATAATTCTGTCGATTAGTTCATTTATGAGATAGAAGTTCGACGTGATCAATGTGTTTGCATGTTATTTATTGTGAATTTATTCTAAAATTAGTTTCCTGGGAACAAGATCAAGTTTCATTCTTTATTGCTTTTTTAAACTAGTAGATTGAGTAGAGGAAGTCAGACTGGTGCACTGCTGTTACTTAAAACTTGATGTTATGGAATCCTTTGAGAATTCGAGATATCATCAGACCTATATGTTGTCTTTTTCCTGTTATGATTAATGTGCAGAAGAACAGGGCATCTTTCATTAATTTAAGAATGGTATTCCAAAGAATTTGGACTTTTTGGGGAGTTTTTATGCGTGAAAACTATTGGCAACTGCGTAATATTGACAGTAGTGGCAGTGGCACCTCGATATTTCCTTGGTAGTTTATGGTGTTGTTATAATTTTGTGTGACAGGTAGCATCGGTTTGATAGTTTTATTGAAACTGGTCATACAATGATCCCTTGTTTCATATCTTTAAAGGTTTCTGGATGGACCAAGGTCTCCTGAAACAGTGTAATGATTGTGAGTTTTAAGGGGATAAAACTTGCATGATTCTGACCGCTGGCAGAAATGAGATGCATTCAATTTAACTCTGCAGCTCCTACCCATATTCAAATGGGGATTGGAGGCACTTCTGGGTCTTGGGATGATGAAGGTTGCATATATTCTCCTTTTATAAGATGGTGCAAAGATTCATCCACAACTTCTCGTTTATGTTTTGGAACAGTAATTTCTTCTACGCTTTTGGTGCTCTGTTTTCAAGAAGTAATTACTTTCAGCCTTCAATTCACCCTCCCCCTTAATCTACCCTTGAAGTGCTATAATGTCTGAATTGCCTATCTAGAATCTGTTGAGATGCATAGCTGACCGTTCTTTATGCTTTAATCTCTACCGTTGTGATGATCGTTTTGCAGGACAGGTTTATTGTTCACATTTGAGGCATTTTACTCAGATGCTGTGATAAGCTGAATTTTTCAAATTCATTTTCTTGATTAACTATTTTTCTTCTGATGATGGTTATTCGATTTTACTTTCATTTAGATTTTCAGTATTTTTGGCCTTTATGGTGTGAATGTTAATGTTTTGCGTCTTATTTCCGGTGCTAGATCCGTGATGCTCTGGACCAACCTATGATCATTCGAAATCAAAAGCCTTCAGTTAAATTTCTAGTGAAAATAACCAATTTATCCTTTCTGTCACTAGATTAGATTAGTGGTAAATAACACTAATGGTCCTCCTTATCATTAATTTTTTACATAGTGGTCCCTTTTGTATTTTTTTCCCATGTTAGTCCTCACTATGAATTATTTGTTTCACTTTGGTCATTTATAAGGGTTTTTTTACTTATAGTGTTACACTTTTGTCCCTCATAAATTGATTTTATATCAATTTAGTTCCTCATAAACTGTTTTTTTATCAATTTAGTTCCTCATAAAATTGACCCTCATAAAATTATTTTGACACTTTAGTTCCTCATAAAATTGACTCTCATAAAACTATTTTGACACTTTAGTTCATCTTGGACATCTGAAAATGATCAAAGTGAAACAAATAATTCATAGTGGGGACTAACATGGAAAAAAAAATACAAGAGGGACCACAGTGTAAATAGTTAATTATAAGGAGGACAATTAGTGATGTTTACCATTAGATTAGATTAGATTAGATTAGAAGAAAAGAGAACAAAGATATTTCTGCTCCTACACCACTTACCTATTATTTTGCATTTTGTCTCTCCTATTTCATGCATTAAAATAAACCCAGTTTCTGTAATGTCAGGTTTTTGATGGACTGAATTTGACTCAGTAATTGTTTTCATTTCTTAATAAATAACTTCAAGTTTTTTTATCAGTGGATTTGATAATGGGCTTGATCAGCTTCATTCTGCATATTACAGAGGTACACTGAATAATTTCATGTAAAATGGGTCTGAATAATCAAGGGCCTGTATTTTGGCGTTTCCCAGAATTTTTTCGTGTTTGGGAAATGTCAAACAAACGTGTTTTTTATTTTTCGAAATAAATTTTTCATCCATTAATTTTCTCAAACTACTCTCTCAACAGCCAAACAAACAATAATATTCTTATCTCTAAACAAAATTAAAACACTACTTTGATGTGACATAAAGTAACATATCTCTTACACAATTTACCTTACATAACAAACATGATCTGACATAAAGTCTTACACATTTTATACTTACAACTCAACTCTTTCAAAAAAATCTATACTCACTCTCCCAAAACTTAAACAAACAACATTACACAAATCGAGATTATTTCACAAACCTCCACTACTTTCCCAAATGCCAAACAAACAGGCCCCAAGGATTTTTTTCTTTCTTTTGAATTCATAATTTTCCTTCCATGTACCAATCTTTAATATTTTTAAATATTCTTGGGGCAACAGTTTTTATGGGTGGGCAAGGTATTTATGGTCATTTTAAATGTTGGTCTTGAATGTATTGAAACGTTTTCAGACTATTTTAATATATTTTAAGTTGCCGTCTTGGATAACTAATAGGAATGAATTTAAAACTAGTTCAGTATATAATTTAGTTTTAGTTGATAAGTTTTTGTTTTCCAAATAGAGTTAAAAAATAACCAAATTGAGCCATTAGAATATTTGATCTGGATAGTTTTTTTGTTTAGGCCACTTAAAGATAAAGCAATATAACGAGCGTTTAAAATTCAATGGAATATTTGTGTCATAGACAATGAGATGTATTAGATGTTTCGAGAGGAGTTGTGCTCAATTGGAACACGAAAACTAGTTATACATCGAATCAAACTTG
The DNA here is from genome assembly GCA_034814905.1 of Penstemon davidsonii. Classification (NCBI taxonomy): domain Eukaryota; kingdom Viridiplantae; phylum Streptophyta; class Magnoliopsida; order Lamiales; family Plantaginaceae; genus Penstemon; species Penstemon davidsonii. The sequence goes on from JAYDYQ010000289.1 coordinate 17,412, forward strand.
TTCTTAATGAGTCCAAAATATTTCGCTTCTGATCGCAATCATCAGCTGTTTATGCATGAAAGTCCTCTAGGGATCACAACTATTCCTAGTCCTTTTCCTTTTTAAAGTATTATTATTACAACATCGTATCAAACTTCTCTATGGTAAGAAACATAATATACCTCAGCTTTCTTAATACTTTTAGGTGTTGTTTGGTTCAGCATATTAGGTCTAATAAATTAAATAGTGAGATTTTATTTGGTGTTTGGTTCTACAAATAAGAAAATCTGGGCAGCCCAGATTTGCCTGGGTTTTGGTGGACCAGCCCCAATAAGTTGCTCTTATCTCCCTATTACAATTGAGCCTCAACCCCTACAATTGCATTATGGTGGAATAAGGAAATCATGAAATTAAACCTTTGTCCTCCCTCTTCAGTAAAATATATATATATATATATATAATCTAAAAATAGACGTATAAAAATTCAGGCTGACACATTTGGTACAATATTTTAACAAATCACTCACATTTGGTACCGTCTTTAAAAATCACCGTTAAGTGGGTAAACTTTTGTTAAGTCAATTTGGATTATTGCAAAATTGATGTCATTACTTATGTTTTCTTACAATTATACCCCACATCTACAAATTTACTAATGATTTTAGTCCATATTATTGCCCAATTTCAAAATTGGTCGATTAAGACCATTTGCAGACCAATTTGGAGATTTTACTTATTATGTTTACATATTTATATTCTATTTAACTAATTTGATATTGTAAACAATTTATTATTAAATTTAAAAAACATACCCTTACAGCTTCAGTTAAAACAATTTGTTCAATTAAAAACCGATTTTGGGTTCAAATTATAATTATCACATTTTTTTATATTGACAATTGTTTCAAAGAAAATCGTTGATGATTTTCTTTATACAAGAGTTTTATACTATATTAAATTTTGGGTGTAAGCATAATAAACGTGTCGAGTACAAAAACTTTAGGGAAAGAAGAAAATTTTGTAAGTGCTAAAGGCATTTTTTGGAATATTTTATTATTATTCCAAAATCGATTTTTAATTGAACAAATTGTTTTAAATGAAATTGTAAGGGCACAAATTGATATGAACATATTGGAAGAAAAATGTGGAGTGGTGGAGTAGAGCTCTCTCCCGAGGAATGAAAAATTAATATGATTTGGGACCGGACTTGTGAATAAAAGAAAGGGTACAAATGTCAAATGAGCATAATCATGTTTTTATCATGCAAACCAAACACTTAAATTCAAATAATAACTCAATTACAATTGGAGTAAAAATGTATAACCAAACACGATACTATATAATTGCATTACATTATATTATTGTGGAATACTTTAATCGAGCTTTCTAGCATGCGGGCGTCTGAAATTTGCCCAGATATGCTCTCCTGCTATGCTCGAGAATTACACTCGACTCCTTCCGATTCAACCACCTTCAGATAATCAATCTTCTTGTACTTGATCTTTCGGGAGCGTAGATCAGTTCTCATTTCTAATTGAAATTTCTCAGTCGTTCGAGAAATTATGTACTGATTTGATTTTGACACCTCATCACCGATTTTACCCAAATAAAAAATAATCAAAATGGGTTCTCAATTTGTAGTAATGTGATTTCATAAGATCAAAATAATCAAAAATTGGTTGTCAATATATGATAATATGTTCACAAATAAAAATTACCAAAAGTTGCTCTTGATTAATGGTAATGTGTTCACGTATCCAAAATAATCAAAACGAGTTCTCAATTTACCGTAATATGTTCTTATAATCAAAATAATTAAAACGAGTTCTCAATTTAAAATATATTGTGTCATAAAATCAAAATAATCAGAACAAATTATCAGTTGACGGTAATGTTTTCACTGAATATAGTTAAAAAAAATATTATCAAATTCTTATCATATTTACCATAAAAATGCTGATTATCATCTTCTTCCTCGTTTGGGAGTGTAAAACATTGTTCCATGATCAACAACAAGATTACCATTTACAGAGGAGGTTCATAAGAAGAAATATGATTTTTCCTTAGCTAAAGCTAATTTTGTTAATTCAGCTTTTTGATTGTCTAAGAAAAATCAGTTTTCTTTTTAAGTTTAAGTAAAATGTTACATGAGTTTTCATAATTGGGTGTTTTCTGTTTTATTTATTTATTTTTTTGGTTTATTTTTAAGTTCAAGTAGAATGTTATAAATTATTATTTTATAATTTTGTTTCTCATATTTCCTTTTAAGTTTAAGTAAAATGTTATAAACGAATTTTAATAATCGGGTGTTTTCTGTTTTCTTTTCAAGTTTAACTAGTAAATGGTTATAAATAACTTTTTATAATTTCTTTTTTAAGTTTAAGTAAAATGTTATATAAGACTCTTTATAATTAGGCTTATTATCTTCAGCTTTATTAATTTCCTAAACAATCTATAACCCTATTTGTCAATGATCATGAAGTCAGAAAACAATCAACACAAAAACGAATCTGATAATTAATCAATTAGCAATAATTAAATTAATAATCTTGCATAATAAACATAACAAGT
>JAYDYQ010000291.1:0-31657 GCA_034814905.1 Penstemon davidsonii
GTAAAATTGTTGGGAATTCATGGGTATGATTGTCAAAAACAACGTTGCGGAATATAAAATTTTTCAATTTTTCCTACACCAAATCCCAAGAACATTTATTAGCACATATGAATAAAGGTTGAATGCAATTTAGCAACAAATTACTAAATTAAAAGTGGTAAATCGAATTTACCTCACCACAGGCAAGGTGGTGGTTTCTCCGGTCTTCTCTTTCCTTGTTCACTAGAGCACCCCAAGTGTTGTGCCTCCAGAGATTAGTCCACACCAGATGGATTGAATGACTCCTTCAATTCTTAGGCTTAGAAATGGAAGAGAAGGATTCTTGTCAATGGCTGATCTAGATCTAGATCTAGATCTAAGTGAAGGAGAGAGCAAGAGGGAGAGAGGGGGGCGGCCAAGTGAGGGGGCGGCTAGGTCTAGGTTTTTGCTTAGGGTTTGAGTCTCAACTTAGACTCCTTTATATAGCCACCTCCAAAGCCCCTTTGTGTGCAAGACTTGCTATTGGGCCATTAATTAAATTGGCCCATGTCTTGCATTAATTTAATTAAACCCTTTAATTAAATTAACCCAATTAATCTAATTAATTATCTCCCACTTTAATTAATATTTAATTAATTAGACTGTCTAATTAATTGTTTCTCTCTCAGAATTAACTCTTTAATTCTTTTATTTGATTTAACTCTTTAAATCAAACCTTTCCTTAATTGACTGTCACTTTCCAACTGTATTGTGTGTGACCCTCTAGGTTCACCATCAATTGGTCGTAGGCCCACGACTTTCGTGATTTAATTAACGAGCAATTAATATTCAATTAATTGCTCCGATCAATAAACTCCTTTAATTGACCACTCCAGAATTAATCTCCCATTAATTCAGGAGTACCCACACCTCATGGTCGATGTCTAGCCACAAGCCCATGAGGCCCAACTTCAGGTGAATTGATATTAGTGAACCTCACCTCTTATAAGTACCATGTACATACGGTCCCTCTAACGACTAATTTCCCGATCGAGACCTAGGGTGTATGAATTAGTCAGCACCTCTAATTATCTCGATTCTGTACTTTCTAATTCTGGATAATAATTCCAGTGTGACTGCTAAATTTGGAAACCCCTTTCCAAATCCGTCACTGACCATGGCCATGGATTTCTCGGAATGTATTATCTAAGAATGTACAGGAAATTCCCTCATTCATTACAATGAGTCGGTAGATCCTATCTTGATGCTAACCATTCGCGTATACGACTGTACGTACCCAATGTAGGCGCACAATGGTCAGGCTACGTGACCGGCTCCTAAATCAAAGCACGCACACCCGTATACCGAATTCGCCCTAGCACCTCAAGTCTAAGGACTAAATCGTACACTGTTATAAGTCCTGAGAAACATCCCATCACTGATATGCTTTACGCACTTCCACAATGGGTTTCTCTGTTCGGGTCGTTCGATGCGTTCGATCCCCTATCGAACCACCTAGTCATATGCACTGACATCAAATGTCTTGTTCATGAAACTCCACAAATTCACTCCATGTGAATCATGCATAATCCTACAAGTCTTGACGATTCCTTCGATACCCCGTCTCGACAGGAATCTATGACTTGGAACACTTTTGAGATCACGACCTTAGAGACTGTTTCATGATTGCACTCAATACTGAAGTGAATCGTCCCATAGTCATGAGTGATCTCAGGGTTTCAACCAATCGCTTAAATGTGTTCGCGAAAGATGAAGTTGGCCATTAGTTTATCTTATTGAATAAATAAACTTTGCGTATTAATTAATAAATCAAAGATTCATTCAAGATAAAATAGTCCTATTACAAGCTATAGAGTTGGCTTGCAGGGCACTATCCTATCAATCTCCCACTTGCCCTAAAGCCAATCACAAACATTTCTAAGACCCATCTTCACAAGATGTTCTTCGAACACTTTTTGCGATAGTGGCTTCGTTAGTGGATCAGCTACGTTATCTTTTGAGTCGACACGTTCCATTTGAATGTCTCCTCTACCAATGATTTCTCTAATCACATGGTATTTCCTCATCACGTGTTTGGACTGATGGTGTGATCTCGGCTCCTTTGCTTGAGCGATTGCCCCATTGTTGTCACAGAAGACTACTATGGGTTCTGCAATGCTAGGTACCACATCCAACTCTTGGATGAAGTTTCTCATCCAAACACTTTCCTTTGCTGCATCCGATGCGGCAATATATTCTGCTTCAGTGGTTGAATCTGCAGTGGTGGACTTCTTGGAACTCTTCCAACTCACCGCTGCTCCGTTGAGGCAAAATATATATCCAGAATTGGATTTGTAATCATCCACGTCAGACTGGAAACTCGAATCCGTGAATCCTTCGAGCTTCAATTCTCCACTACCGCCGTAGACCAAGAACATATCCTTAGTCCTTCTCAGGTACTTGAGGATAGCCTTTACGGCGGTCCAGTGTTCCTCCCCGGGATTTGACTGGTAGCGACTCGTCACACTCAGAGCGTGTGCTACGTCAGGTCTAGTACATAACATCGCATACATTATGCTGCCTATGGCAGACGCATAAGGTATGAGAGACATCCTCTTTCTTTCTTCATCATTTGTAGGGCTCATAGATTTAGAAAGAGAGATCCCATGTCTCATAGGAAGCAATCCCTTCTTGGATTCTTCCATACTGAACCGTTTCATTATAGTGTTAATGTACTGAGATTGGGAGAGTCCTAACATCTTCTTTGATCTATCTCTATAGATACGTATTCTCAATACGTAAGATGCGTCTCCCATATCTTTCATGGAGAATTGCGTGGATAACCACGCTTTCGTCTGCGTTAACGTTCTGATATCGTCTCCGATCAACAGAATGTCATCGACATACAACACAATAAATTGTACTGAACCCCCTTCGAATTTCTTGTACACACATGACTCATAAACGTTCTTGATGAAGCCAAACCCTTTGACTGTCTCATCAAAACGTTTGTTCCAGGTTCGGGATGCCTGTTTTAGGCCATAAATTGACCTTTGAAGTTTGCAGACCTTATGCTCACTTCCTTTAGATGTAAAGCCTTTTGGCTGTTGCATAAAGATTTCCTTATCAATGTCTCCATTGAGAAAGGCGGTCTTTACATCCATTTGCCATATCTCGTAGTCATACCACGCGGCTATGGCTAATAAGATCCGAATGGATTTTGACATCGCTACTGGAGAAAAGGTTTCCTCATAGTCTATACCAGGCCTTTGAGAATAACCTTTCGCCACAAGGCGAGCCTTATGAGTCAAAACTTCTCCATTCATTCCAAGCTTGCGCTTGAAGATCCACTTACAGCCTACAGGGACAGTTCCCTCAGGTGGATCAACCAAGGTCCATACCTTGTTGGAATGCATGGAATCCATTTCGGATTGCATGGCTTCCTGCCATGCACCCGAGTCTATGTATGACATAGCTTCTTCGTATGTCCTTGGATCACCATCCAATTGATCATTTTCGTGGATGAAGCCGAACCTTTCAGGTTCTCTACGAATTCGATCGGACCTACGAAGTACTGGTGTACTAGATGGTTCAATAGGTTCATGATCAACTCCCACTGTTTGTGGGGATGGGTCCACTTCCTGGACTTCATCAAGTTCTACGGACACCCCGCTTCTTTTAGTGAGGAAGTCATCCTCTAAGAAGTGGGCGTTCCTAGACACGAACGTCTTTCGTTCTTTAGGGTCGTAGAACAGGTATCCAATGGATTCCTTTGGATACCCCACAAATTTGCACAAACTAGATCTACTATCTAGTTTATCTCCCTTCTTGTTCCTAACATAGGCAGGAGATCCCCATACTCGCAAGTACGAATACATGGGTGCTTTACCAAACCATTCTTGGTGTGGCGTCGTCGGCACCGACTTTGAAGGTACTATATTAAGTATCTTTGAAGCCGTTAAGAGGGCTAAGCCCCAAAATGAAAAAGGTAGATCAGCGAAACTCATCATGGAACGAACCATGTCCAACAGAGTTCGGTTTCTTCTCTCAGACACACCATTCAACTGTGGTGTTCTAGGACGAGTTCGCTGTGAGAGAATACCATTCTCTACAAGATAATCGAGGAATTCTTGACTTAAGTATTCCCCTGTGTCCAAGTTGGTTCTCAACTTCCATTCGAAACTCTTTGAACTTTTCAAAAGCTTCGGACTTATACTTCATTAGGTACACATACCCAAAACGACTGTAGTCGTCTGTGAAGGTAATGAAGTATGAGAATCCTCCTCTTGCACTGACACTCAGTGGTCCACAAACATCGGTATGGATCAAATCCAAGGTTTGTTTGGTTCGCTCTGGTTTCCCAGTAAAAGGCATTTTGGTCATCTTTCCCTTGAGACAGGACTCGCAAGTTGAGAGATCATCTAGGTTCTGTATTTCAAGAGCCCTAGAGGAAACCAACTTTTGAATTCTACTCTTGGATATATGTCCAAGCCTAGCGTGCCATAACTGTGGACTATTATCATCTTGTTTTCTTTTCTTTGATTGAATGTGCATGACATTAGAATTAGCAGGTTCTAAGGAATAAACACCATCTATCAATGTACCACTAGCATAAGTAAAACCACCTTTTATTATGCTAAAATTTCCATTAGAAATGGAAAAATAAAAACCATCATTATCCAACAAAGGAATCGAAATAATGTTTTTGATAATTGTCGGTACGTACAAACAGTCTTTTAAAACCAAAGTAAAATTCCCTAAAACTAATTCAACGTCCCCTATGGCCTCTGCCGCAACCCTTGCTCCGTTTCCAAAGCGCAGGATCCTATCCCCAGGTTTAAGAGGTCTTACTGCTCCCATCACCTGCAAATCATTGCAGATATGAGAACCAGCTGCGGTGTCTAACACCCATGATGCACAGTTAATTGAAATATTAACTTCAATAAAGAAAATACCTTTGGCTACCGTTTTAAGGTAGTCAGGGCAGTTCCTTTTCCAGTGCCCTGCTTTCTTGCAGTGGAAACATTCATCTTCTGGACTCTTTCTCTTTTTCTCGACAACCTTCTTGGTTGTTTTAGAAGAGAACACTTTCTTCTTCTTCTTGCCCTTCTTTGGCTTTGCAGCCCTGGGTTGCTCAGCAATCAAGACAGACTTCTCCTTCTTAAGGGTAGCTTCTGCCATTACCAATAAATTGGTCAGTTCATGAAGAGCGAGATTTCTCTCCTCCATGTTGAAATTCAACACGAACTGATCAAATGAGCGTGGTAGAGTATGGAGTAGGAGGTCAGTGCTAAGATCAGCGTGCAAGTCTACTTCCAAATTCTCCAATTTTTCAATCAGATTAATGAAACGAAGACAGTGATCTTTGACACTGATGAGGGCTATTTCGCACCTATGATCGAATAGTATTTATCGAGCCAGTTCAGAATCGATCCGACCTGCGAAGATCTCAAGATCGGCTCGACCAGATAAATACGTATCCGCTCGACCTACTTTGATCGACCTACTGTCCGTTCCAGGGGACTTAATGGGCCCAGCGATACTCCTAGGCCATGCAGGTTTCCTAGGCAAAATAGGACTCCTAGTTCAGTTAGGACAGGAGGAATATTATAAATAGCAAATCTTACATTGTATTGAGGATCAAGATTTTAACCTACGAAATACACTACTGTTCTTCGCCTCTTCATACTATTGTTATTTACTCAATTATATTACTTTGCTTATCTTTGAATTGCACCATCCTGAGTACTTTAACCAAACCCTTAATACATACAAAATTGTTCTTAATAAATTTACTGAGATTAAACCTAGGACGAAATCCGGTTAAATCAGTTGGCGCCCACCGTGGGGCTAGGTTAATTACTCGATCGAAATATGGCCAATCCAAGGAGAAGCGCACGTAACGCAGGAAGAAGCACGAATTCTCGACCTTCTCGTGCAATGGATAGCTTGCCCGAAGATTCCCAAAGGATCAGCGCTAACAATACGCAGCCTCCGGCAAATCAGCAAAATCTAGATCCTCTAGAGGAACAGGTCGCGCCAAACACAAATATCAATCAAAACGAGGAAGCACGACGAACTCCTACGACAAGTCAGGTTCCCAACCCACCCGTCCGATCCGTCCCTGCTCCCCCGCTACCAGCTGACCAGGAAAAAATACTACAAATCGCTCAGCTTTTGAGTTCATTTTTTCCTCAAAATAATCCGACTCAGGCTGTTGCAGAACCAACCAGGGCCGCGGTCCGTCCTTCGAGGGCGGTTAATAATCATAAGGAACCCAGGGAAAACAAGGATCAGTCATCGACTCAAGCAGAGAGCCCAGATGCTGACCAAAGATCTCAGGTCTCCCCACCAAACATAGTTGGAGGGCGCCCTGCTCGAAAAGATAATCAGGCAAGAGCCAATGCTCGTCCTGAACGTCGCCTGTCCAAAGAACATACAGTTATCCCGATCGATGAAGAGGAGGAACCCCCAGCTATCCATCGACAAGCAACCAAAAGAATCTCTGAAAGAGATATAGAGAGGATGGTCGAAGAGCGAGTCGAACAAAGGCTTCTGACTTTGCAACAACCTTGGCCTCGATCCCGTGAAATACAAGATAGTATAGCTGCATGTTCCCCTTTCTGTTTGGAAATCAGGGAAGCACATGCCTCTGGAACTTTACCTGCCCGGCTCCCCAGATACGACGGAACCACTGATCCAACCGACTACATCTTCAGTTTCACAAATATAATGAGCTTGTATGCTCATTCAGCAGAGTACACGGCCAAGTTAATGATCACAACGTTTGAGGGGTTAGCGTTGGATTGGTTCGGAAAACAACCGCCTAACTCGATCTTCAGCTTTAGAGAGTTATGCAACAAGCTAGAACAACAATTCGCCAGCCAGAAGAAACAAAAACTCCCCATGAGCTATCTAGGAACTATAACTCAGCTAGAAGGGGAATCCTTAAGAACTTGGTTAGCAAGGTTCAACGTGGAGCTTTTGAAGATTGATTCTCCGAACATTGATTACATCATATCAATTCTATTCGATCTGACAAAAAATAGGCAATTTGGTAACGCCCTGAGTCGAAAGCAGCCAAGGACCTTTGCAGAAATCATGACATTGGCCTCCAAATATATGACCCAAGAAGAGATGAATTCTTTCAAAGACAAAAATAAGAATAAAGCGTCGACTTCAGGGTCAAGAAAACCTGAAAAACCCCCGATGCAAAGAGTAACGGAGTACGATCGATTTCCTCGAAGAGGAAACGTATTTCAAAGATTAGAACACAACGAGAGTAACCATGAGAAAAGACCCAATGTCTACCTCAGACCTCGATCTCCAGAAAGGAATATAAGAGATCGAATTAGTTATGTGGAGTTTACAAGATTAAATGCCCCAAGAGCAGAAATCCTGGCAATACTGGAGAGAAGTAATTTGATTCCCCCAGCAAAAAGAATCACGCAGGCTAAACCTGGGGCGAAAAATTACGACTTATATTGTAGGTACCATCGAGCTCACGGTCATAGGACCGAGGACTGTTATCACCTAAAACAAGAAATCGAAAAATTAATTCAACAAGGTAAATTGAATGAATTCATTGATGGGGCAGATCGGAGAAGACAAAGGACGAGAAGTCCTAGAAAAAGGGGAGAAAATAGAAGTCCTCGTGATAGATCTCCCAGTAATCACGCACCCCGGCGAAACGATATTGATGACGATCGGATCAATGGTACTATACATGTCATTTCTGGTGGCCCAGCAGGGGGAGACAGTCGGAACGCAAGGCGTAGGACTGCTCGATCTTTAGAGAAAGGATTTATTGCCCCCAAGGAGATATGGGCCCTCGAGAATAAAAGCTCCAATCAACGAGTGATCAAATTCGATGAAAGCGAAGTCCCCAGAAATCTGAATTGGGATACTAACGAAGATCACCCCGATTTCCCTATGGTAATCTCATTGAAAATTTCAGATTTCAACGTGAAGAGAATTCTGATCGACAACGGAAGCTCAGCTAACATAATAGCCATCGAAGTGTTGAATCAGATGAACCTCGGAAAATTAACTCTCCAAAGAGTAGCTACGCCCCTGGTAGGATTTGGAGGATCGGAAATAATTCCAGCTGGAACTATTAACCTGAGTGTAACTCTCGGACATAAACCTCATAGAGTGATCAAAATGATTAAGTTTTTAGTGGTTGAAGCACCATTTGCTTATAATGCAATTTTGGGAAGACCAGCCTTAAACCAATTTCGAGCGGTTGTGTCAACCTACCACCAAAAAATCAAATTCCCTACAATCTCTGGGGTCGGCGAAATGGTCAATGACCATTGCATGGCCTGGGATTGTTACAATACTTCACTATCTTTGACAAGAAACGTCGATCCTTTAACACCGTCAAAAAGAAAAACAGTAGGGTCTTCGACGGATAGGTCTCGGGATCCTGAATTGCCTAGCACGGATCCGATCAGCAAAAAAGGGAAAGAACCCATTGATCTAACTCTACGTGCACCAGAGCATAAAGAAGTTAAGCTTATCGAGAGTGACCCGACCAAAATCACCAGGATCGGAACTGAACTATCTCCACGGGGAGAAATCATGTTGATCAACTTCTTAAGAAAAAATGTGGATGTTTTCGCCTGGAGCTCGGAAGACATAGTGGGAATCGACCCAAGAATCATAACTCACTCTCTAAAGATAGATCCGAGCGCAAAACCGGTCAGACAAAAGAAAAGAAATCATGGCCCCGTGAAGGACAAAATAATAAAAGCAGAGGTCGAAAGGCTTTTATTGTCCAAACAAATTAGAGAAATACACTTTACTGAATGGTTATGTAATGTCGTACTTGTCTCAAAGGGAGACAAGAAGGATAACAAATGGAGGATGTGCAACGATTTTACTGACTTGAATAAATTGTGTCCGAGAGATCCTTATCCCCTCCCAAGGATCGATCTGTTAGTCGACTCGACGGCAGGTTTTGCAATCTTTAGTATGATGGATGCATTCCAAGGCTTCTATCAGATTTTCATGAATGAAAAAGATCAAGAAAAGACTGCATTCATTACCGAACAAGGCGTATATTGTTTCATAGTGATGCCCTTCGGATTGAGAAATGCTGGAGCAACCTATCAACGGTTGGTCAACTTGATGTTTAAAGAGTTAATCGGAGAAATAATGGAGGTATATGTCGATGACATGCTGGTAAAAAGCATGAGTGAAGAAGATCATATTGAGCACCTTGACCGCTGCTTCAAGATCCTGAGGAAATATGGAATGAAGCTCAACCCCTTAAAATGTACATTTGGGGTAAGGTCTGGAAAATTCTTAGGATACTTGGTCCATGAGAGGGGCATCGAAGCAAATCCAGAGAAGATACGAGCAATTACTGAAATGAAGCCTCCTAGAAATATTACTCAGGTACAGAGTCTGGTCGGAAAAATTGTTGCTCTTAATAGATTCATATCAAGATCCGCAGACAAAAGTTTGCCCTTTTTTCAAACTTTACGTAAAGCTAAGACCTTCGAATGGACTGAGGATTGTGATCGTGCATTCGAGCAATTGAAAAGTTATCTAACCTCGCCTCCCTTGCTCGCCAAACCTACGGAAGGACAACCTCTGTACATCTACATCGCCATTTCCGAGGCTGCAGTAAGCTCGGTTATAGTAAAAATTGAGGGCTCGGAACACAAGCCTGTCTATTATTTGAGTAAATTACTGCAAGGAGCGGAAAGGAATTATTTAACAATTGAGAAGTTCGCTCTGGCTTTGGTGACGTCAGCACGTAGGTTGCGGCCCTACTTTCAAACATACAAGATCATTGTACTTACCAATCAACCTTTGAGGCAAGTTTTATCAAAGCCAGAAGCCTCAGGAAGATTAGTCAAATGGGCTGTGGAATTGGGACAGTACGAGATCGAATATCGACCACGAACCGCAATCAAAGCTCAGATACTTGCTGATTTCCTCCTTGAAACTCCAAGTCTATCGGACACTAGTCCCGAAGTAACTTCGACGAGCGATAACAGTATTTTGATCGTCGATAACTTACCATGGCTTATGCATGTCGATGGCGCTTCAAGTAGAGATGGTGGAGGCGCGGGAATCAATTTCCAAGGACCCAACGGCGAGGACATGAATTATGCCATCACTTTGGACTTCGTAGTAACCAATAACGAAGCCGAATACGAAGCTCTAATTGCGGGGTTAGAAATGGCTATACAAGCCAATATAAAGATTTTGAATGTTTTGACAGATTCCGAGCTAATTCAGAGACAAATTAGCGGGATGTACGAAGCAAAAGAATTCAATATGATAAAATATTTGGACAAGGTGAAAAAATTAACTGGGAAATTTGATAGGTTCGACATTCAAAATATTCCACGTGAAGAAAATCGATGGGCTGATCAACTATCCAGGTTCACAGGAACAAGGGATGGTAAAACTAAAAGAGTGATCACCTGGCTGATCTCCAAAACTCCTTCGATCGACCTCGATGTTGTCCCAGCTAATGAAGTAATGGAAATCGACTTGGCAGCGGACAGTTGGATGACTCCATTAATCACCTATTTAAACGATGGATCTCTCCCTAGCTGTAAGAATGGAGCTAGAAGGATACGGTATCGAGCACCAAGGTATGCAATATTGGAAGGGAAACTCTATCGACGATCTGTATCTGGAATTCTGCTGAAATGCATTCCCGAGCACCAGTACGAGAGTATCCTTAAAAGTATACATGAGGGAGAAGCTGGGAATCACAGCGGCGCTCGAGCACTCGCGCTCAAATGCTTAAGAACTGGATACTATTGGCCGACGATGTATGCAGATGCACAAGATTATGTAAAACATTGTCATTATTGCCAAGTGCATTCGAATATAATACATCAACCTGCTGAAACAATGCACTCAATTCCGATCTGCTGGCCTTTTGACCAATGGGGAATTGATATAGTGGGACCTTTCCCACCGGCCAGGTCAAAAAAGAGTTATGTTTTAGTCGCAGTCGAATACTTCAGTAAATGGATCGAATGCATTGCCCTAGCTCGGATAACACAGTTTCAAGTGATAAACTTTCTCTGGAAAAATATTGTCTGTCGTTTTGGGATTCCGAGGATTTTAATTTCCGACAATGGAACCCAATTTGCTGGAAAACAAGTTCAAGAGTGGTGCTCGAAGTTAGGGATACAACAAAACTTTACATCTGTTGGACATCCTCGAGCAAACGGGCAGACTGAGGTAGCAAATCGAGAAATTATAAAATCCCTCGAGAAAAGACTTGACGACGCCAAAGGAAAATGGTTGGACGAGCTTCCTGGTGTCGTTTGGGCTAACAGAACTACAGTCAAAGCATCTACTGGTGAAACACCGTTCAGCCTGGTGTATGGATCGGAAGCAGTCATCCCAGTCGAGGCACTTGTTCCCAGTCCGAGAATTGAGTTGTACAATGAGGAAACAAATGATCAACTCAGAAAGGACGACATCGACCTAAGCGAGACCTTGAGAGAAAAAGCCAGTCTTCGGCTAGAAGCAGCAAAGTCTAGCATGGAAAAAGCCTATAATCAAAGGGTGAGAATACGGTCATTCAAAGAAGGTGATTTGGTACTTAAAAAAGTTGAAGTATCCAAACATGTGGGAAAATTACAGCAAAATTGGGAAGGCCCCTATGTGGTAATTGCGGTCGGAAAGAAGGGATCATATAAGATAGCTCATATGGATGGAACTCCGCTTCCGCGAACGTGGAATGCTGTAAATCTCAGAAGATATTACGGTCGATAAAATTCAAAGACAAGAAGATTCAGAGATTTAGACAGGATTTCCAAGAAATTAGTTTTTTTTTTTTTTTTTAGTTTTTTCAGCATGTCTTGTTATTTTCTTTTCACCATTAATTTATCATCAATTATAATAAAAGCTTTTGCTTACTTCTCCAACGGACGCGCTCAAAAAACGACTTTTTTTTTTAGAAGGAACAACCTACAAAGGTTAAAACCAATAATTGGTATACAACCTAAGTTTCTGAGTAAAACCGATTGGGTCGGTATACACTCATCGATCTCCTATTGAACGACCTACAAAGGTTAAAACCAACAATTGGTATACAACCTAAATTTTTGAGTAAAACCGATTGGGTCGGTATACACTCATCGATCTCCTAAGGAACGACCTACGAAGGTTAAAACCAATAATTGGTATACAACCTAAAATTTTGAGTAAAACCGATTGGGTCGGTATACACTCATCGATCTCCTAAGAAATGATCTGCAAAGGTTAAAACCACAATTGGTATAAAACCTAAGAATAAATCTCTGAGTAAAACCGATTGGGTCGGTATACACTCATCGATCTCCTAAAAAACGATCTACAAAGGTTAAAACCACAATTGGTATAAAACCTAAGAATAAATCTCTGAGTAAAACCGATTGGGTCGGTATACACTCATCGATCTCCTAAAAAACGATCTACAAAGGTTAAAACCACAATTGGTATAAAACCTAAGAATAAATCTCTGAGTAAAACCGATTGGGTCGGTATACACTCATCGATCTCCTAAAAAACGATCTACAAAGGTTAAAACCACAAATTGGTATAAAACCCAAGTATGAGAAATCTTTGAGTAAAACCGATTGGGTCAGTATACACTCATCGATCTCCTAATAAATGATCTGCAAAGATTAAAATCCAAAGATTGGCGCAAGACCAAGATTAGGATAAGATTTTTTGTAAAAACCGGTTGGCTCGACAAAACTCATTGATAAGAGAAACTATACATTCATTAAACGCTCTACATGAATAAACAGCTGATATACAATAAGATTTTTTATCACTGATAATCATATACATCGGAAATACCTATACTATCCTAGCTAAAGCAATGGCAAATTCTATTACATAATGGAGAAAAGAAGCAAACAAAGGATCTTCCACCTGATCTATCTCCGACTTGCTCCCAGAATTCTTGCCACCAGCTCGAACCGGTCGTTCTTACGGTCACAAAAACTTTGGAATCAGAGAGAGCTTTGAGAGATCATAATGTTACAACGGTCGATGGTGGTCAGCATTCTTGGGCCATACATGCTCGTTTTAATGAACTGACCAGCTTTCCACCAACCACGTAACCAATAGGTCGGAACCCCACAACGCCGACCTTTACCCGTTTACATAGGTTGGTCGAATGATGATAGGCGTTCCGATCCATCCCCCTTATTAGGGGTGGGAGATTTCATGGTTTTTGAGAAATCTCCATTTTCCGATTCCGCCCATACCAAGTCGACGTGGTGAGTGATATGCTTGACTCTCGAATTAGGCGGACGACCGCCGTTTTGGACAAAGGAGAAGTACATTATTTAAGAGTTTTTACTTATGATGGTAACTAAAGGAAGGAAGATTCCTTTTATAGATAGGATAAGTTGAAATCCTACGGTGAGACTCACATCCAATCAACGGTTATAACACTACATCGGGTCTTACGTTACAAAGTCATAACTGCAAGCAGTAAATAAAGGAATGGAAATAAATGCGTTTTCAACTCGGTCGAAATAGAGGTATTATATTGGATCGATGAAGACGATACAACAACTATCATAGCAGAGCTAGTATTACATATTGAATATTCATTGATCAGCTACGATAACAATTACACCTACAAAAGGAAGAATTTGATTCCAAAGCGCTTCAGAGCTTCCTCGGAACGACCATCTTTCTTTCTACTTTGAGAACAGTGACGAGAACCTAAAGTTCAGGTTTCTTCTACGGATCGGCAGATGTCGTCGGGCAAGCAAAGCCTCATGCTATCAAGACTCGACCACCTTGAAAAAGTTGATGCTTTTTCTTCGCCAATTAGAGTAGGGAGCAGACGAGTCTTATGCATGACATAACCAACCTGTTAGAAACAAGTTGATTTCGATAAGCATAGAATCCTGCTTTCCTCTACTCTCGACCTCTATCATACGACGCGGTGGTTGATCAGCTAATCCTCAGTTTAGAGATTTGTCCGACCATCACAGCATAAGATAGAGATCTCATTTTTCCAATTCCTCTCATACCAACTCTCGAACTCCTAGGTCGATACACTGACAAACCTGGTGCTCGATGATACTTATAACGATAAATATTCATCTTGAAGGACTGCGTCTTTTGGGACGATAGAAAGGAATGGAATGATCTTTTTATAGGCAGAGGATAAAAGATCCAACGGTGTTAAATTGAGATCCCATCAACGGTCCAGATTTAAAAACATTTTAAGGACGGTTCGCAGTATCAGAAAAAATAATCAATCATAGTTATCGAATTGAGCATACAAAGAATAATTAATTTTACTCAGATCTTCAAAAGGATCATAACATTTCGCAAATACAGCCATATCATCACAAAAAACTACATTTACATTCAAAGGTCGTTACAGTTATTTCGAACACTAGTCCTGCTTTGTTACTTCTCGGAATGATCTGCTCCTTCAGTTCGATCTTCTCCTCAGACAACTACCAATGCATAGGGACGAGAAACATGCAGAAGTGCGTATATTGGCTGATGCTGGCGAATTAACGACCTCTAAATGGGTCACATGGTCACCAGAAGGCATGCTGCATCCGGGGTCGATCACAGTATCAAGCTAAAACACACTGAGAAAGGAAGAACTTTGCTGTCGTACGATTGAGACAGGAGCGTTCTCCAGACCTTGGGGGCAAGTTTCCGAGCATGCATGGACAAAACACCATTTTAATGAACTGACCAGCTCTCGCGTATTCAAAAAACTATCTGATTTGATATCTCCACCATAGTCAACAGTCCATGAAAACCAAATAAAACTATTCAGAGATGGCATATTATTTCAGTTTTTTCTTCTTTTTCCTACTTCTCCAATAAGCTATTTATACTACGGGGAATTAACCAATCAATGGACAGAGCATACGAATCGTTCCTACAGTTATGGCACACCTACCAAATTGACTTCTCATCTTCCAATAATATAGCAATAAATTATTTATTAGCAGACAGGTCGATAAGACGCAGAAATCGAACAAAGAGCATGTTTATCAGGCAAAATGTTTATATACATTCAAAAAAAAAAAAAAAAAAAAAAAATGATGAAAGACTGTTGTCTACTTCTCGAGAGCATGATCAGGATTTGTTTGATGAGCAAGGAAGTTCATCATTTCTTGGGATCGCTGCTTATATCCAAAGGAAAAACCCTTGTCAAACTCTTGATTTTTCAATGAAAGGAGGTCTGCATTTTCCTTAACAAGCTGTTCCTTATCAGAGACGAGCTGTTCCTTCTCAGACACCAAATTATTGTTAATTTGAACAAGCTCTTCTTTCTCCCTCGAAAGTCTTTCGGCTGCAGCTCGAAGATTCTCCACCTCAGTTATCAGAGCTCGATGAGCTACGGCGATTCTGTTCATCCGTTCTAGAGAATCTTCTTGGAGAAAGTAAGACTCATCATTTTGAATTCCGAGCTGGAGAGCTTCATGCTTCGCCTATGAGAAAGAACTGAGAATAAGCGATTCCTCAAAGATAAAAATTCCTAATATCACAATAACAAAAATACACTTACCATCTCCAAACGCTTAAAGATAGACTGAACAAGACGCATAGAGGAATGGCTTTTCAGTTTATCGAGCTCCTTGGGTAGAATCGTGCCCATTCCAAGATTCCAAGAAACACCATCAGGATCAAGATTTGAGGGGATGCAAGCTTCAATAGAAACTCCACCAGATCGACTATATCCAAATTCAGTTATTTCTTCTACCTGCTCCTTAAAGGGACGATCATCTAAAAGAGATGGATCATCTGCAGTATTTTCGAAACCAGAACGACTCGGTCCAGATCCTGTTTTCGGAGCATTTTGAGAAATAGGCGCAGGGGAGACGGCACGAGTATCTTGAGAGGTCGATACAACGACCTGAGGATGCATAGCGGAAAAGAAAGACTCAGGAATGTCTTCCATAGAATCTCTCAATTGTAGAGTTGGCTCCGTCTCAGAATTTGGAGCAGTAATTACGACCTGTTGGGAACCTTCTTGACCTGTGGTTTGATTTATTATATCTCGATCGGAAGGAGGACGTTCCTCCATTGATCGGTCGACGGGAGGAGGAGAGATAGCTCGAGACTCCTCATTTGTTGATTGGTCGACCGGAGGAGGAGAGATAACTCGAGACTCCTGGTCGATTGTTGGGTTTACAAGAGGAGGAGAAGTAGATCGAGAACCCTCATCCTGGTAAGCTTCAAGAACTCTTGGATCAACCAAGGGACTACGGATCGGAACCCCTGAAGGTCCCGTCGAGGAATGCCTAGCTTTCTCTGACGGTGAAGGAATATACTTCACTATCTTCGGATGTCCATCAGGTGAGGACGACACTGGGTCAGATCGAGGCATGGTTTCTCGAGAAGAAGCTCCCCCTTGGGAGAATGATTGATGAGAACTTTCCGTTCGAGGCTTTTTTCTCGGAGTATCTCGTCGGGACGGACCCCGCAGAGAGCGTTTTGAAGCCCCAGAAAATAGGTTGGAACTCATGATCAAAGAATCAAAGGTTCTTATGAAGTATCGAGTTAAGAGCTCCGATCAACAATAAAGAAATTTTATATTATAGGTGGGGACGCGCGGTAAAAACTCCAAAAGATTCACCTTTATATATAGCTAAGGAAATGACAGTTATGTCCTCGGACCTTGGCGCGCACAGTAAAAATTCAAATGTAAGGCAAAAGCGGGTCAACGAATATGTACTATGATCATCATAAGGACGAAGTATATCTAAGTAAAATCATATATATTATAAAAGGAAATTTACATGTTCTACAGAATTCAAAAGACCTACAGTTACAACAAAATAAAAGAAGAAGTAAAAAACGTCCTAAATATGGGAGTTGGTTTCTTTCAAAGGCGAGCCTTCCTTTTCCCCTTCATTCCCCTCGTTGACCTGGTCTCCTTCAACATCCTCTTCGTCGACGATATCTTCGTCATTGGATTGATCCTCCAGGATATCTTTTATTAGCTCAAAATCAGGTGCTGGCACGGAAAATGGGGATCCATATTCATCGACTAAATGAGCCAGAGGATGGCCGCTATACTCAACAGAAGGTAAAGACTCAGGAGGATAATCTTGAAGACTTCGATCCTTTTCAATGGCCATAACCTTGCGATATTCCTCACGATTATCAGGAATCTGCCCAGACTCGATTAATTGATCGACACCTTTATAGAACGAGCTCAAAAGCAAACTTCCGATCTTCTGATGGATTATGGCAGTATGTACTGGGGAATCCAGAAACTCTCGAATAATGGGCTCGACCTCGGAAGCTCGATGCTCGTCTATGATCTTTTCCAAATCAGCAGTATCGTCTTCCTTTGCCGCGAGTTGGGATCGAAGTAAGGCAATATCCGATTCCAATCTGCTAACTACAGTGGTGTGCGACACTCGCTGATCGTCCAGTTCTCGTGTTAACTGGTCGACCTGGGCCTGATATCGACTAGCATCCGTCATCATACCAATAATATGAGGATTATCAGTTTCCAAATTCTTATTAGCAAGAGGAGCAGGTTGAGTCTCAGCGGAAGATCGAGAATCACCGACCTGAGCAAGTTGCTCTTCAAGTTCTTTGACCCTGGCATTCAAGATTCTGTTGCTTTCCTCGACAAATTCACATTGATCCCTATGCAATGCCATATCGTATAAAGCGGACACCAAGGCATTACCCGCCTGTGACAAGGAAAATTTATGAATAACCTTCAAATAGAATATTATAGATTATTAAAAGATCAGAAGAAATTGAGGAATATTACCACTGCGTGAGCATGTGCTGCCCTTGCGAATTGCTCGAGGGGTTTTTTCTTAATCGTCCTATTAACATCTTGAGTGAAGGTCGAAGAAAGGAGAATTCTAATGGATTTATCGATGACGTTCTCCCTATCATCAGACGCCAATGTATCCTTCTCGGAGTATCCAGCCGCCCGTTTTCCTTGAAGATGACTTTCGATCATATCTACCAGGGAAGCTTTATGACCAATATCTCCGACGTGAGTGAAATATTCCCCTCCTTTGTCGAAGAACTGTTTTCTCCTTTTAGCTTCAGGGCCGGTAGGATTGCGCTCCGACCATGATTGACAGCCTAGAATACCATGTTTATCCCTAAGAAACTTGGGCGGATAACCGCGGCCTGGGCGAGAGCTCGAAGATGGTATATCCGATGAGGGCTGACCAGAAGAGGGAGGAGCTACTCGGATAGGGTCAGCGTTTTCGAACGACTCCTCCTCGATATCCTCCAGATCCATAAATTGATCTCTTCTTCTTTTTCTGGACTCCCTCTGCTCTATAGGAGCTTTACCCCAAGATTTTTTCGAGTTTGAAAGAACTGTTTTCCCAACCACAGAAAAGCGACAGTTGTCGACCATAGAAACTACAACATAAAACAATTACATTAAGAAATGACGATGTAGTGTAGTAAAGTTATTACTAGTAAAAGAGCCTGACCTAGAGATCGATCATCCACGGGGATAGGGAATTCCAGAGAACTCAATCCGGCTTTCCTAAGGAAAATCTCTCCGATCAAATAAGCAGATTGGTATTTATTTGATCTCATCTCCTCGATCAATGCAGTTGGAAACTGGTCATCTGGGGCCATCTCACCGATCACCTTTCGACCACCGTATACCCAAAGATCATTGTATCCCCAGTCATGAGAAAACTCCTCTTTTTCTCCATTCTCAAGGATAGACACGGTCGGAGCTTTAACAAAAAAGAAATTTGATTTCCACTCCATACTGTTGCTTGAAATGGCATTTTCAAGAATAGCGTACCCGGGTCTCTGACTAACATAATAGTAACCCCTGTTGGAGGAGCTCGATACCGAAAAGCGAAAAAAGTGAAGAAAATTACGGAATGAGGGCTGTAGACCTCGTGCAACCATCAAAACAGAAAATGCCATAATAAAAGCTATGGCATTCGGAACAAGTTGAGTCAGTGAGACTATGAAAGTCTCCAGAAACTGACGAAGAACTGAGGAAAGGGGAAAACGGAGCCCATGATCGAAGTGGGACGTATAGAAAGCTCTACAGTTAGCAGGAGGAGTATTTACTCTCTGCTCGGAAGTAGGGATAATAATCTCAAAATCCGATGGGAAGTAGCGACCATATTCCTTTTTCAGAAATGGTAGATCTTCTTCTTTCCATCGAGAAGGAAAAAGTTCTACAGGTGCAGAAATTTGAGGTTGGGTCATTTTAGATTTTTTAGACGCTCTCGACATCATCTCTCCCTCTGGAATAATTTCCACGACTAAACTATCAACTTCATCCTCGGCATAATCTCTAACTTCTTCTGCTTGGGAATTGTCTATTGCCTCATTATCAGAAGAAAGGATATCAGGATTGGGAATATTAGGTGGAACTTGTTCTCCTACGGTTTGGATAGGGGAAGGAGGATTCTGTGAAGTCGAAGCCATTCTCTATATTTGGAAGTAAGGTGCTCGAGAGAATAAGTAAATGGGTAAACTATCGATATAAACTTTTACTGCTGGAAGGATTAAATATCTGGGGTAAAAGTAAAATGTTCCGTTAATTTCGACTATATATATGGGCGGTGAAAAGACAGATTCAACCCTTCGCGCCTCTTTATATTCCCGCCAATTAAAGTCATGAAAAGACCCCGCCGTTGTCTGACACACGTTAACCAAGATACGTGTCTGTACGTAGAAGGTTCAAACGGATATGCACTCTTTTTTCCTCGTTCGGTTTTTATCCCGAAGAGGGTTTTTCCGAACTAGGTTTTTAACGAGGCATACTTCATGAACGACGAAAAGATCAAGGTAAAAACTACTTCTACTTCTACGAGCTCCAGCTACGATTACGCTCGAGAAGTGAGGGAGTACTGATGAGGGCTATTTCGCACCTATGATCGAATAGTATTTATCGAGCCAGTTCAGAATCGATCCGACCTGCGAAGATCTCAAGATCGGCTCGACCAGATAAATACGTATCCGCTCGACCTACTTTGATCGACCTACTGTCCGTTCCAGGGGACTTAATGGGCCCAGCGATACTCCTAGGCCATGCAGGTTTCCTAGGCAAAATAGGACTCCTAGTTCAGTTAGGACAGGAGGAATATTATAAATAGCAAATCTTACATTGTATTGAGGATCAAGATTTTAACCTACGAAATACACTACTGTTCTTCGCCTCTTCATACTATTGTTATTTACTTAATTATATTACTTTGCTTATCTTTGAATTGCACCATCCTGAGTACTTTAACCAAACCCTTAATACATACAAAATTATTCTTAATAAATTTACTGAGATTAAACCTAGGACGAAATCCGGTTAAATCAGACACTGGCTCCCTCAGCCATTCTCAGATTAAACAACTCCCTCGTCGTCTTGAACCTTTCGGTCCTAGACTTTTCTCCAAACAATTCTCGGAGATGGAGAAGTATATCACCAGCATGAGGCATCTTAGCATGCTGTTTCTGTAGCTCATTGGTCATTGATGCTAGCATTAGGCAACGAACCTGAATATCATCATCAACCCATCTAGCATGGGTGGCTCGCTCCTCTTCCGGAAGTGCTCCAGACATTGGGGCATCGAGAACATAGCTCCGACGATCGGAGTCGAGGACTATCCTCAAATTTCTTAGCCAGTCGATAAAATTTGATCCGTTCAGTTTGTTAGTGTCAAGGATGATAGATAATGGATTCTTAGACATTTTCGCAAAATGATCTACAAAATGAAATGATAACGTTCAGCTGACTGATCTAAATTAATACTTATAATTAACGACTATTGGACTTGTTATCGAAAAAGTTCTCCCACTATTTTCTCGAAACAATTACCCCTTCAATTGTTCGGGAAATCTTATTTCCTAGCAGGTCTTGACGTCCCAGCAGACATTAATTGCACCCACGGCTCGCGGTCATACAATTAATTCCCTAGGTAGGTATACTATTACCAATTGTGTCCCTACACAACCTTCAAGCTATTTTGCCTCGGTTTTCGCACTCATCTAGCACTGCTACATCATGAGTGGTACTACTCGTTAAGTCTAACCCATCAATCTTGATGAGCAACTGGCCCGGTCATGAAATCCCCATAACTTGGTTATGATCGATGTTCACATCCCGACCAATCCTCACCCTTGTCAAGTTTAGTTAAAAACGAGAATCAAGGAGTTTCGCGTATTGTCTCTTTCCTCGACTCGGGTGCCAGACTCTGGATCACCTTAATCGACAAGTGGACAACTCACGCTAGTTCCTATTGATGGAAGGCTTGGATATTAAAACTTTATTTTAATGTACCCAATATGACTTAATATAATTTTCAAGAGGGGGTTTTCGGGTTTAAGAGTTTGAGGTAACTCTACTCGAGATCTCACCGTTCCAGTTATGCATTATCTTTTATTTACGATCTAAATTACTAGCGCGTATCACCATACATGCTAAAATATAAATGCGTAAATAAAAACATACACACCTAGCATGCATGCTACCACAGTATGTTTTCGATCGGGAGCCACCTATGCGGACCACCATCGAGCCAAAGACGATGGTCCTATTGGTCAATCTAATAGGTTTCAAAGAGGCCTACACTATTACACATTTTACCATGCATACATGGCCTTTAGTCTTCTTGGGCTCCCACCTTGCTTGTAACGGGCCTCCATCCTAGTCTAATAAAACAGTAAAGCCCTATCTATTACAATGGCTCAAAGTGGCCCAAAAACTTAAGGCTCGCAGGCCCAATAAAACCAACAAATTAAAATTAACCAATCACATCTACCCTAAGGGTCAAGGCTCGGCGCGATCGAAAAACCACGTAAACAGTTCACGTAGAGCAAGAAACAAGCAAAACATATTTTCTTATTTCTTATTTTATTTTAAAACTCCTTTTAAAATGTCTTTCAGATTCTAGTTTTAAAACTCATTTTAAAACAATCCATAATCTTATTTTAAAACACCTTTTAAAACAATCTCTTTGATTCTCACTCTAGTTCCTACTAATTATGATAAAATTAACTTTTCGGATATAATAAACCCTTTTAGTGCACAAAATAGTTTCTGTTTTTCAACCTTTGAAAAATTGCAGTTCGGCCCCTTGAATTTTCGAAAATTACATTTTGACCCCTCAACTTTTGGAAATTACAAATCAGCCCCAAAAATTTCCAGAACATGCAAATCGGACCAGCAAGCAGAAAATTAACAAAATTTCCTGAAACTTTCGTTTAATGCAAAACAGACCCCTGAATTTACGGCAATTGCAAAAACAGCCCAAACCTTTCGTAAATTGCAAAAACAGTCCAGATTTTAAAAAAATTCCAGAAATTACAATTTGGTCCAGAATTGCAGAAAATGAAAATTTTACTTTCTGTCCAGATTTTACAAAAATCGCAATTTGCAAACAAGCCTTCAAATTTTCGGTAATTACAGATTTGGCCTAAAACCGAAAAGTGCATAGATCCGAACATTTAATATTTCATAACAAGCAAGAATCAAAATTCAGAACACAACAAACACATATATCCATATATTTTGGTGTGTTCAGGCCTTTTCATATGTGCATAATAAATTTGGCTCTGATACCACTGTTGGGAATTCATGGGTATGATTGTCAAAAACAACGTTGCGGAATATAAAATTTTTCAATTTTTCATACACCAAATCCCAAGAACATTTATTAGCACATATGAATAAAGGTTGAATGCAATTTAGCAACAAATTACTAAATTAAAAGTGGTAAATCGAATTTACCTCACCACAGGCAAGGTGGTGGTTTCTCCGGTCTTCTCTTTCCTTGTTCACTAGAGCACCCCAAGTGTTGTGCCTCCAGAGATTAGTCCACACCAGATGGATTGAATGACTCCTTCAATTCTTAGGCTTAGAAATGGAAGAGAAGGATTCTTGTCAATGGCTGATCTAGATCTAGATCTAGATCTAAGTGAAGGAGAGAGCAAGAGGGAGAGAGGGGGGCGGCCAAGTGAGGGGGCGGCTAGGTCTAGGTTTTTGCTAGGGTTTGAGTCTCAACTTAGACTCCTTTATATAGCCACCTCCAAAGCCCCTTTGTGTGCAAGACTTGCTATTGGGCCATTAATTAAATTGGCCCATGTCTTGCATTAATTTAATTAAACCCTTTAATTAAATTAACCCAATTAATCTAATTAATTATCTCCCACTTTAATTAACTCTTTAATTAATATTTAATTAATTAGACTGTCTAATTAATTGTTTCTCTCTCAGAATTAACTCTTTAATTCTTTTATTTGATTTAACTCTTTAAATCAAACCTTTCCTTAATTGACTGTCACTGTCCAACTGTATTGTGTGTGACCCTCTAGGTTCACCATCAATTGGCCGTAGGCCCACGACTTTCGTGATTTAATTAACGAGCAATTAATATTCAATTAATTGCTCCGATCAATAAACTCCTTTAATTGACCACTCCAGAATTAATCTCCCATTAATTCAGGAGTACCCACACCTCATGGTCGATGTCTAGCCACAAGCCATGAGGCCCAACTTCAGGTGAATTGATATTAGTGAACCTCACCTCTTATAAGTACCATGTACATACGGTCCCTCTAACGACTAATTTCCCGATCGAGACCTAGGGTGTGTGAATTAGTCAGCACCTCTAATTATCTCGATTCTGTACTTTCTAATTCTGGATAATAATTCCAGTGTGACTGCTAAATTTGGAAACCCCTTTCCAAATCCGTCACTGACCATGGCCATGGATTTCTCGGAATGTATTATCTAAGAATGTACAGGAAATTCCCTCATTCATTACAATGAGTCGGTAGATCCTATCTTGATGCTAACCATTCGCGTATACGACTGTACGTACCCAATGTAGGCGCACAATGGTCAGGCTACGTGACCGGCTCCTAAATCAAAGCACGCACACCCGTATACCGAATTCGCCCTAGCACCTCAAGTCTAAGGACTAAATCGTACACTGTTATAAGTCCTGAGAAACATCCCATCACTGATATGCTTTACGCACTTCCACAATGGGTTTCTCTGTTCGGGTCGTTCGATGCGTTCGATCCCCTATCGAACCACCTAGTCATATGCACTGTCATCAAATGTCTTGTTCATGAAACTCCACAAATTCACTCCATGTGAATCATGCATAATCCTACAAGTCTTGACGATTCCTTCGATACCCCGTCTCGACAGGAATCTATGACTTGGAACACTTTTGAGATCACGACCTTAGAGACTGTTTCATGATTGCACTCAATACTGAAGTGAATCGTCCCATAGTCATGAGTGATCTCAGGGTTTCAACTAATCGCTTAAATGTGTTCGCGAAAGATGAAGTTGGCCATTAGTTTATCTTATTAAATAAATAAACTTTGCGTATTAATTAATAAATCAAAGATTCATTCAAGATAAAATAGTCCTATTACAAGCTATAGAGTTGGCTTGCAGGGCACTATCCTATCAAAAATACCAACTTTAAAAACTTAGAGGACCGTAAATGCTATTTATGGAAAGATGATCTTCAATTTACTGAGTGGAAGCTTAACCGTCGCGGTTACTCGGGGTTGAATTTGCAATTTACACTTTTAACCTTTATATATATACGTTGACTTGAAAAGACGAGTACATTTTCCCAACTTACAGCACATCGGAGCATTCAGATCGATAAAGAGTATTCTTTCTTGTCAATCACTCCAACAAATACTTTCCAACATGTCTACCTCCCAGAATCCAGAGGTTCCTTCCAATAATCCCCCGAGGTCAGATTCCGACCTAGGGTCCACGGGCGAGCTCATTAACGCCTATAAAACCACTGAAAACTCCTCTGATGAGACGAATAGAATTGTCGATCAAATTGAGCGCACCCTAGAATCAAATGCTGGCGAGGGGACGTCTGGTCAACATAATTTCGAGCCTAGTGGGGACGCGAAACAAAACATCGAGCCCAATAGCGAGGAAGGAGTAGGTGGAGAAAAACCTGACTCCGATAATGAGGATAGCTCGACTGTGGCGCTGGACGAGCATGAGATAATGAGATATTTGATCGAAGGAGGGTGCAGTGTGGGAATCCTCGACCTTGCCGGCGTCACAAAGAAGTCCAAAGCCACAGGTCGAGCTCAGAAGACTGAGAAACGGGTCGATGAGATCTCCAGTGCATATGATCCAACAGAGGATGAAGCAAACCTCAAAGCTGAAATAGGTAAATTCCTTCCCGAGGGCTATTCGTTAGTTATTCCGACCCCCTCTCAAAGGGTGAATCAGCCACCTGAAGGATGCCAAGCTTTCTATGCCAAGCAATTTGCCTATGGGTTGCGTATCCCTTTTGCCCCGTTACTCGAGCAGGTTTTAGATGTATTCTCCCTGGCTCCCGCACAGATCCTCCCCAACTCGATTGGATATTTGATAGCTTTCAGTGTTTTGATGAAGGTTAAGGGCAAAATTGCTAATTTCCACCATTTTTGGCAGTTCTTTAAAGTCAGCTCCTTCTCCGCCTCGAACGCAGGGTTTGTGTATTTTTCCCAGCGTTCGAACCATTCGGTCTTATCGACCATAGTCTCTAGCAATTCTCTCGACTGGAAGAGACGGTTCTTCTTTATTAAAGGACCTGAAGAACCAACTTCCGAGGGGAGCTCGGAGATGGTTCCACACACGTGGAAGGGTCAGCGAGACTGGGTGTACGGAAAACGAGAACTGATAGGTCGGCTCAAGAAGGTTATTCGAGACGAGCTTGTCACCGCGATGCGTTCCGACCCATACCAGTCGGCCTTTCTTGTTTTGGAGCCCGTTCTTCTGAAAGCGGGGCTCAGCCAAGCTACATACCCTCTTGCAGACGCTGACGATCCTCGATCGTTAAGTAAGAATAATAATCTTTTCCGACCGACCGTAGTAATATGCTATTCCGAAAGTTTCATTCCTTAATCAAAATAATCTTTCCTTTCTTCAGGTACGATGGTAGAGCAATACCGAGCTTCCATAGTCGGTAGAACAGTGGCTTCTACTTCGAAAAAGACGCCTGGCCAGCCGAGGAGGCAAGTTAAACCACACTCTGCGCAATCTAATCCAGCTGCAATCCCTCCTCGGGAAGGTTCATCTCAACCTGACCAGATCGGAGCCGAGATAGAGCCCGAGGATGCTGAGCCGATCCGTATGGTACCTCCCTCGAACCAAGTTGGTCCTTCTTCTTCATCTGGTCTAGGATACAACATGTTCACCATGAAGAAGCTTAAAGGGAAAGAAATCCTTAATCGGCGAGCTCGGGAAGATCGTGATGGACCCCCCGAGGCGAAAAGAAGGACTGGATTGTGGGGTCGACACCGAACAACCCTTACCAGCCGTTCGGGTCGAGGTAGGCCTGATATGGTGGACTTTATTGAAGATCAACTTAGAGGTTACCGAGCGGCGGGTTATCCCGAGAGGGGATCGATTCGGAGTGATCGCGACCCAAGTGGTGAGAACGAGCACGACAAGGCGATAAAGATCTTCATGGCGGGGAGATTCGCCGAGGATCAGGAGGAGCTTTTGGCTCATTGCGACCTCGATGTATTAGGTCGATTCTGCCGAGCGTACCATACGGTAAGAGCCCTTTGCAATGGTTATAACTATTTAGGTCTTTGAACAAAACATTAATTATCCTGTCATTGCAGATTGGAGACTGCTTTCTCACTGAAGTAAATCGCACCTCGATGTTAGAAGATGAGTCCGATCGAGTTCATATAGCTTATCGGAATTTACTCGAGGAAGAGTCCAAACTTCGCGATCAATTCATCTCCGTTCAGAAAGAATTGGAGTCTACCAAGGCTAAGTACACCCCGGCTGTTGAGGAAGACTTGGTGAAGGTCGTGGCTGAGAAGAGCTTGCTCGAGGAAAAAGTCAAAAAACTTGAAGAGGAGCTCGTGCAGACCAAAGCTGATTCTGAGTTATGCTATCAGCGCGGCAAGGAAGACTCACGCCTAAGCTCGATAAGAGAGTTTTTGGAGTCACCCGCGCTAGATGCCATAGCTCGGAAAAGGGTAGATGAAATCCTCCAGACTACTTTCTATAAAGGCGTTCGACAACTGGTCTCCGCGAAAGTCATTCCCAACAACATAGATGAGTACTTGAAGCACATGAACATCTTCAATAATATGGATGGGGAAAACTATCGAGTCTCATCCTCGAGCTCCGTAGACTGGGAAAAACACGAGTTCGCTCCATTTGTGAGAGAGTTCGGGGTTCCAATGCCCAATCCCGATATGCTGGATTTGGAGACGTCCAGCACGAGCTCAAGCTCAGATAGCTCTGAGGATGAAGACGGCCGAGATAGTTCTGGAGAGGATGATGATCAAGATACTTCTGATGATGGGGATGATCGAGAAGCTTCTGGAGACGTAAAGGTCGACATCGAGGATGGTTCCGAGAGTGAGGGCAATGAGGAGCAGCAAAACCCTTGAGAATATTCCTTGTAATAGATTATAGGATTTTTCATCGTATGTATTGTAATCTCCTTGGTTATTTATGAAATCTGCTTTCTTTGTTTAACAACGTTTTTCCGAGTCCAAGTGCTTTAAAGTTTATCTGTGATTAATTATACAGCTCAATTAGACGACAGTCTTAGTAAGCTGTGATGAGCTCGGAATATAATGTCTATAATGAGTTAGGTCCCATTGACTAAGATAGACTTCCTTAGGAGACCTCCGTAGATATGCACGGAATAACTTGAAATTCGCGACTGTTGGGTCCCCAATAGGCAACGTTTCTTTTTCTTATAAATAGAAGAGGAAACTCCAGATTTGTATCATTGAACTCATAATTCTCTGCACATCGGAGCTCAGAGATCGATAAAATAAACCGAGCCTTCTTCTCTTTACTAAAATTTAGATCATGGAGGGTATGGTGAGTTCCAAGCTTGATCCAAAGCAATTGTTCAAGGTCAAAAAGGAGAAGGGCCCTAAGTCCAAGGTCAGAGAGTCTAAGTCCTCCACGGAGGCCGGAAAAATCTCTAAGGCTGACCGGGGCAAAGATAAGGTTGACTCGCCTTCAAATCCCGAGCCCAAACGGTCCGAGGTTCCTAAGGGTGATCTTGCAAAAACTGAAGCCAATCCTTCGCCTAACTCCGTGCCCGTTCGCTCCGAGACAGGGTCAGTTATGATAGGATAGTGCCCTGCAAGCCAATATATTTAGCTTGTATTAGGACTATCGTAATCTTTCTCTAGTATAAATGAATTAATACGCTCGTTTGTTTATAGTATGTAAATCAAACAATGGCCAACTTCATCTCTCGCAAATCACTTAAGTGATTGGATGAAATCCTTAGATCACAATAGACTATGGAACGATTCACTTCAGTATGAGTGCAATCATGAAACAGTTTCTAAGGTCGTGATCTTAAAACGTTCCAAGTCATAGATTCCGAACGAGACGGGGTATCGAAGGAATCGCAAAGACTTGTACAAGTATGCATGATTCACTTGGAGTGAATTTGTAGCGTTTCATGAGCAAGGCATTTGATGCTAGTGCATATGAGTAGGTGGTTCGATAGGGGATCGAACGCATCGAACGACCCGAACAGAGAAACCCATTGTGGAAGCGCATGATGCACATCGGCGATGGGATGTTTCTCAAACTTATAATAGTGTACGATTTAGTCCTTAGACTTGAGATGCTAGGGCGAATTCGGTGCATGGGTGTGCGTACTTAGATTTAGGTGCCGATCACGTAGCCTGATCATTATGTGCCTAAGTTGGGTGCGTATAGTCGTGTACGCGAATGGTTAGCATCAATATGGGATCTACCGACTCAACGTGGTGTGTTGAGAGAATTTCCTATACGTTCTTAGATAATAGATTTCGAGAAACCCATGGCCATGGTTGGTGACGGATTTGGAAAGGGGTTTCCAAATTTAGCAGTCACACTGAAATCATTATCCGGAATTAGAAAGTAAGTTATCGAGATAATTAGAGGTGCCGATCAATTCACACACCCTAGGTCTCGATCGGGAAATTAAGTCGATAGAAGGACCGTATGTACATGGTACTTATAAGAGGTGAGGTTCACTGAGATCAATTCACCTGAAGTTGGGCCTCATGGGCTTGTGGCTAGACATCGAACATGAGGTGTGGGTACTCCTGAATTAATAAGGAGATTAATTCTTGAGTGGTTAATTGAAGGTGTTCAATTAATCGGAGCAATTCATAAGCTCACAAATTAAATCACGAAAGTCGTGGGCCCGCGGCCAATTGATGGTGAACCTAGAGGGTCACACACAATACAATTGGACTGCAGCAAATCATATAAGGAAAGTTTGATTTAACGAGTTAAATCAAAACTGAAGAATTAAAGTGTTAATTCTCAAAGAAGAAAATATTAATTAAAGTGTTAATTCTCAAAGAAGAAAATATTAATTAAAGTGTAAATTAATTGAGAGAGATAATAATTAATTGGATTAATTGGGCAGATTTAATTAATGGTTAATTAAATTAAGTTGCAAGACATGGGCCTTTAATTAAAAGTCCAGAAGAAGTCTTGCATGATAAGGGTGGGCCGATTTTTTTGGCTAAGGATAAGAAGGGAGAGTTTGTTTCCATGTGAAACAAGGAGGATCTAAGAAGATATATGTGTATATCTTATTTCCTTATAAGATAAGGAAAAGATCTTGAAGAGATATCTACAAAGAGAAGGTTTCTTCTCTTATAAATAGATATTTCCTCACAACTCTTCCACACACTTAACACTAAGAAACAAAGAGCTGAAAAAGGCCCTAGACTAAGTAGTAGCCGCCCCCCTCTCCCCAGATCTGATTTGCGCCGCCCCCTCTCTTACAGAGAAGGGTTCGGCCGAACCCTGTGCAATTGTACAGGGTTCACGCAATTTCTGTCTTCTTTCTTCCTTGCATGGTATCTCTTCCATCCTAGTTCTGAGCCTGAGGATTCAAGAGAGTTGCTTCAATCCAGTTGGTGTGGATACCGCTAGAGGCACAACACATGGGGTGCTTCTCCGAACCAAATCCTGCAGATCTGAAAGAAGACCGGAGAAAAATCACCACCGTTCCCGTGGTAAGGTAAAATCGCTAAACACCCTATGTGATGAGGGGTATTTCGCATACGCCGTTTTAGGAAGTACCTATGCTCGAGATCGACCAGTAATGGCATTCTCGACCAGAAGAACTTGGTTTTCCGATCAAGTCAGATTGATGGCACGGGATCTACTCCCCGATCTGCTCACCGCCTCGGGGTTACTGTGGGGCCGACCTACATCTTTGTACAGCTAGCCGAGAGGTATTCTCCTACGGACGGTCCAGCAAGCTCATTACTGTTCCTATAAATACGCGGCGCATTTATGGCATCAGGGACGGCACAACTTCCAAGAGAGGCCCTAAGCTCGGACTTACTGTTCGGATTAGGAACCAGCTTACTTATTCCTTGTATTTACTTTCCTAGTTGTACGACATCCTGTAATGCTCGAGTAGACCCATCTTGTAACCTAACTCAATATTCGATTATGATATATAAAATTTAAGCACTCTATATACTTATTGTTTTGTTCGACTTTCCTTATTTAGTTAGATCGAAATACTGCATAATCAATTGGCGCCCACCGTGGGGTCTACTCGGGTGTTAGATCGAAATATGCCTACTACTAGGAGGTACACGTACAATCGAGGCTAGCCGTGGGAGCACAGCGCTCAGTGAACAATGAACCAAGTAACCAATCCCGAGCGGCCCACCAATCTGAGGTGCCGCCGCTCGACCCCCCGAATGATATGCCTATCCATACGACAGTGGCTGATTTGCGTTCCATTATCGGAACTATGTGTAGAGAATTCTTGAACACGGAGAGAGCAGATCGTGAAACTCTGCCAGATCAGCAGCCCCCAGTCGATCAACCTACTGCTCGGGGCCCGATTTCCAACAGGCCAAGGGAAGGAAGTATTCGTCGATCTGCTTTGGGCGAACCATCGGGTGCCCGACCTAACCCACCACGAGCTAGAACCGTTGTCCGATCAGGGCAACCTTCTAGGAGTGTACAAGACGTAGAAGATTCGGTGGTTGGGGAGAGTCAACCAAAAGCTGTGGAGAGGTCTAGAAAGCCAGCCTACAGAAAGGTGACTGAGGCTGACTTGGAAAAGATTGTGCAAGAAAGGGTTGCTAAGGAGTTAGAGAAGGAGATGCTAGTAAAGGAGTTAGAGAAGGAGTTGAGGCCAAAGAGGATGGGGCCGTTTTCCCTGAAGGGCGAAATAGGGAATTAAGTACAAATATTATGCGATGCTCGCCTTTCTGCCAAGAAATTAAGGAGGCTCGAGGGACGGAGACAGTCCCTACCAGATTGCCAAGATATAATGGAACCTCCGACCCTGCGGAGCATATAAACAGTTTCATAAATGTGTTGAATTTATATGGGCATTCGGAGGATTTTTGCTGCAAAATTATGGTCACCACGTTCGAAGGAATTGCTTTGGATTGGTTAGGAAAACTACCGCCGAACTCGATTTTTTCCTTCGATGAGAAAGGAAACAAAGGTTACCTGCTAATCATTTGGGAACGGTGAAACAACTGGAAGGAGAAACACTGAGACAGTGGCTGGCTAGATTTAGTATTGAACTTCTGAAAGTTGATACCCCACAAATTGAATTTCTGTCATCATTGATGTTCGAGTTGACCCGTAATAGCCAGTTCGGGAATGCTCTCTGCCGAAAGCAACCAAAGTCTTTCGAGCGAATTATGGAAATAGCTGAGAAATACATGATCCAGGAGGAAATTAATAAGTTAAAGAATGCACAGA